>APFE031135101.1:162687-185313 GCA_000404065.3 Pinus taeda
TCTATTGATGTTATAATGATGATAGCCTTGATCTATATGTATGGTTCCATTAAGGTTATGATGATGCTAGCCATGATGAAGGTATCCCCTATGTTAGCTACTTACATTAGTTCTGGTTCACAATGAACGGTGATGTGAATGACCAGATGATGGTAATTAATGCTATTGTGATAATGACTAACACTGAAAAACCTGGTTACTGATTATTATTGAGTATGGCAGGAAAACCACCAGAGGCACTCGTACATGACGAGTTGACGACACTTGGTTTGATGAAAATTTATATTATTTTATCTTTGAAATTCTAATCGATTTTGAAACCTGCTATATATGGTTATCTATATTCTAATGATATGTTAATGGTTGCAGGCACATATGAGTTGCTTGGCCGAATGACTCACATATGGGTGATGGGGTTGTACAAGTGGATGGAACTACATGGGAGGGGTGGGACAGTCTCCCTGATCTCACCCACTAGCACTCCCGCCGTGACTTGGGCTGGAAGGGTTGAAACACCTTCGCCTTGAAGATCACAATGCCATGAGGGCAGGTCCCAAAGCTGGGTCGCTCATGACAAATTTACTAGGGGGCGCACATCAAGGTGGATTCCTTGATCCCCGACACCATTAGTCTCACTATAGCAGGCAACATAAGAGATGATAGTGGTCTATGACGTTGCACAATATTTTCCCCTTGTAGTCACTGGATGCTTGAAGGGAAAGTGGTGTGGCACCCTTGGGATTTTAGGGGAAATTCTTGAAGGGCACGACTAACTTGGCACCCTTGGCATCATAATTAAACTGTTAGGTGTGGCACCCTTAGAACTTCTAGGGAATCCTTGAAGGGCACAACCAACTTGGCACCCTTGGAATCACAATCAAACTGTTAGGGTGGCACCCTTGGAATTTCAGGGGAAATCCTTGAAGGGCACGACCAACTTGGCACCCTTGGCATCACAATCAAACTGTTAGGTGTGGCACCCTTGGAACTTCTAGGGAAGTTCTTGAAGGGCACAACCAAACTTGGCACCCTTGGAATCATTAAAAATAAATAATAATAAATAAATAAAAGTAAGGAATGAAAGCTAGGTAAAGTTACATCAAGGGTAAATGATGAATAGAAATCAAGGTAATTAAATCAAAAATAAAACTTGGAATAAGGAGGATCATAGGAAGAAATAAATAGAGTACCTTAAAAAAATTCTACCCTCCCCATGCTGGAAATGCTAGGTAGATTAGGTGGTTTAATTAGATAAAAGGGGAAGACAAACATTGTAAGGATAAAGATTAATTCTAAACCATTAAACTTAATTAAGAAAAGAGGAAGGTGAATTAAAATAAGAAAACTAAATTAAATTTAGAGAAATGTAAAGAAGCTCCATGTGGCATCAACCAGCATAAGAATATCCCTCTAAGAGATAACCTGAGTTAATTTAGGAAGTAGATTGGGGATAAAATCTTGACTCATTAATTGACTTCAAGTAATAAACACAATTTAAGGAATAAAAGGGGGGGAATAAAGAGACAACTAGGAGAAGAAAAAGGAATCTTGTGAGGTGAGAAAAATATTAGTTTTAAATAAAAAGTTAAGTAAATAATTTTGGGTGACCCTTGATGAGAAAGTGACACATGGGTAGGTGAATAATCAAGCTATTAAATAATATATATATATATGCATGACATGCCAAGTGTCATCTATGAGGACTCTTATAAAAGAAGGGGCAAGCCATGGTAGAGGGGGACTTTTTGGGGGAAACCCTATGGTTGGATGGATGATATGATGTCAGAGCAATGATTACGAAGCTATAGTGAGTTTGGTGAGGTAGAGGATTGGTTTATAGAGGGGACTCTTGAGCCAAGGTGTTCTCTCCTCTGCCAGCTAGAGCTTTCCTTCATTGTACAACCCCATTGCATCTCGGGGGTCCGCTGGGAAGAAGAGTACCCAAGGAGTAGGCTGGGAGGTTAACCGGTGGGTCTTCGCATTCGGATCAAGTGCGTCATCATTCACTCGCAAAAGTGACCGACAGCAAGGGAATACCAGTAACAACAGAGCAAGTGGGGTCTCGCCTTCTGGTGAACGGTACATATGTATTTCATTACTAGTTGATCTTAATTTAAAGGTGTGTAAATGTTATGTTAGGTTTCCAAAAATGAGTGTCAGCAATGTGTGTGTTAAAATAAATTTGAAATCTCAATGGATTTCTTTTCTGGTCGTATTTGCTGTTACCATAACACAAAAAAAAAAAAAAAAAAAAAAAAAAAAAAAAAAAAAAAAAAAAAAAAAAAAAAAAAATGTACATATATAGTCATAAAAAGGTCCTTACACTTGAGATTCGAGATACCTTTTCAAACTTATTAATGGGTTAAAATAAATGACAATTTGGCAATAAACTATTAAGGAACCTACCCTATCTCCTGATTACTTCTGATATGACATAAAGTCAACTAACATTAATCTCCCTGAAGGCTCAAAACCCACCATGAAGAAGAAAGTGGAGACAAATATGCTATTGATTTATGCAAGTAAAAGAAGCACTTACTTAGGAGGCCAATTAAATAAATTCTGAAGATCTTAATATGCCATGTTGGAAACCAGGGAAGGCACCTTTCAAGCAATCAATCAAAACCTCTACGCAGGTCCTTTCTCTATT
Source organism: Pinus taeda (assembly GCA_000404065.3). Lineage (NCBI taxonomy): Eukaryota > Viridiplantae > Streptophyta > Pinopsida > Pinales > Pinaceae > Pinus > Pinus taeda. The sequence goes on from APFE031135101.1 coordinate 165,338, forward strand.
CTAACCTTCTATTAACAATATCTTCAAATGGACAAATAAGTAATGTGCCTCTCAATAAATGGATTAAGTTTGGTTCAAATTATTATTGTTGGATCTTCCCCGAATAAAGAGACCAGTTTTCATTGTTGTTGTAACTTCCACTGCAGATCCGCAAGCGTAACGTCGACGAGATTCAAACTGTCGATCAAATCGTTGAGCAAGCATGAATTGGATTTTAGGAAATCTCCAAAATTGAGAAGCTCAAGGTTTATATGGATTTTCTTATCCATGGTGTCTATTGATCCATAGTTGAGAGCTATAGGGTCGGTAAACGGTGCCACAGGGGTATTGGCATGTGAATTTGAAGAAGGTGTTAAAAAAATAGTTGAACTTTCGTTTCTGCTAGCATCGACAAGGGAAGGGACTCGTTTTATTTTTTTCCTGCAGCCATTGCTGATGGGGGATGCTTTTGAGGACTCCCCTGGTCTAGTAGTAGCAACAGGCCTTGCAGAAATCATAAATCCATTTTCTTCGCAGATTTAGTAACCAATGTGCTTGGAAGTAGGAAATCCATTAAGACCAGTTGTTTGGCCAACCTTTTGCTTGAACCAATGATGGAAGACAATGACAGATTTTTTCTCAAATGAATGGTGGAAAACAAACGTAGATGAAAGTTGGGCATGAAGAGTTTCAGAAGGTGACACCTTCAAGTGTACAATAAGGGTAGATAACATCGAAGAGGAACAGGTTTTGCTTAAGTTAGAGATTACCTACAATAATGGAAGATAACATCGAAGAGGAACAGGTTTTGCTTAAGTTAGAGATTATGCTTCAGAAAAAATCATATAAAACATTATAATTTGCTAAATTAATAATGGTTAATAGGCAAATAAAACATTATAATTTGTTAAATTAATAATGATTAATAGGCAAATCGAATCATGTCTATTAGTAAGACTATGTTAAAAAAGATATATGAGGGAAATTTTAGACTTAAGTTATAAATTTTAAAATATAAAAAATTTATCAAAATTTCAAAATGATAAAAACTTTAATTTCATATTTAGTTGGATTCCTATAATCCAGAGATTTTTTTTTACAATAACTAAATAACTAAGTGACAATAAGTAAATAGTTAGTGTTTCTTATTCATTTTCCTAGTATAATAAGGTGTTCTCTAAGCATGAACTACAACCCACAATGTCAATCTAAACTCAACAAAATTATTTTTTAAATAAATAAGGGTTGACATCTCATTTTTAACATTTGAAATATGTTGAGAACAATGTAGTTTAAATACTCAATGTTTTTTATTTTTATTTTTATATACATTCTTGGTTATTTTTACACAAAGTTTCATAAAAGGTTTGGCATAATTATGGTAATTTAGTGTTTTAGGAAATGGATTAATTTATATATTTAAAACTATAATTTAAAGCAATATAAAATTACATTTTCCTCGAACATAAAACGTTTAAACTTGCCTATTTAGTAATCTCGAAAATCTTTAAAATGCAGTGAAAAAAGGGTTACTACTACAATTCTCACATGTGTACATCATGATTTTAAATCCCAATAAAAAATAAATGCATAGTATAATAAAAAATAGTTGGGATTGTATATGATTTTTTAGATGGTATAATTTGAGAGCTTTAAAGTTTTCAAAGTGATAGATCGATTTATACATTTAAAAATATAATTTAAAATAATATAAAATTGCAATTTTATAGAAATTGTATAATGTTATAGTTGAATTTTGGTGATAACTATATAGAAATTCAAAAGCATAAGAAGTTCATGTGTTTATCTAGAAGTCCTAAAAATCTTTAAAATATAGCAAAACAAAGATTGTTTTTGCAATTCTCACATTTGGGGGCAACGTGGTTTTAAAATTTCATTAAAAAATAAACCCAAAATCAAATTACAAACCACAAATATTTCTTTAATAAAGTACCTAATTCACATAATTCTCTAAAAGAAATGTGGAGCTTTATCTAATAGTTGAATGTGATTAAAGAAGTAATTAATAACTCTGTATAACAAAATCAAAACAACAAATATTTCTCTCGAAATGCTAAGCTAGCTAATGCACATGTTTCTCTCGTAAATGTGAAACTATCTAACACATAAAAGTGATTAAATATACAAATAACAGTTATATGCAACAAAATTTAATCCACAAAAATTTCTTTTAGAATTTATGGTATTCCATAGATCCATGTGACTAATCCAGTGAACAATAACTATCAGGTCCATGCTCAAGGGAGATTAAATACAACCAAAAGTTTAAAGCATAAAGATTCTTTGTTCAAAATTAAACACGCTCCATGATAAATCTGCACAAAATAGTGTCATAAGTTTATATATATATATATATATATATAATCAATTAAAATAAGAAATTTGATGATGATGATGATGATGATGATGATGATGATGATGATGATGATGATGATGATGATGATGATGATGCATTTGGAACTCATGCAAGGGTCTCCTTTGCATGAGGCTCACTTGACGTCTCCACTAAACCCTCACACTTACTAGGGAAAGTTTTAGGGGTTAGTATCCGTAGGTGGGCTAATTTTCCACGTTTAAAAAAATAAATTCGTGGATTTCCATTTTTCCTTAAAATGATTAGCACAAATTTTATAGCATAAATTTTTTTTGCCTTAGAATTCGCAAAAAAATTATAGATGTTATATGAAATCATTGAAAATTTGAATATTCTTACAAAAATTTGCCCAATAATTTACAGTTTGCATATTAGGAACTAGTAATATTTGCCAAAGTTTGTTACCTTGTATAAATTTCTATCCTAACAATTTTCCCTGACTACCCTTCTTCCCCTATGACTACACTACCTCAGTTCCTCAGTTACAGTTTAAGTGGAGCAACTCAACGACCATTTGTATTGAAGGCATCAGAGAAATCAAATTGGACAAAGTGCCAAAGATCAGCAATGACAACCTTGAGGCGGCTTTCGAGTTGAAGATTAGCCTTATTACTTATTGGAATGTGGTAAGGTTGATGCTAGTTGAGTAGATTCCACTCCATATGTGATTCATCGCAAAAAAAGGTGGTTGAAAACGACATTGTTGGAATGTGGCTAAGCTAGGTTTGAATATGATGGAGTAGGTGATTAAAAAAATTCCAGCAATATATACTAAGAGAAATAACCTTAATATCGGTGGTGAATAGTTGAGGCAATCAAAGTTTGTTATGCCTAAACTCCTTGGTAATTCTCAGAAGGCCAATATCAATGACGCCTAAAGGATTATCAATGTTTAAATATTATTACTCACTAGTCTACATTTTGTGCATTTGCATTTTCATAAGTCGTCGCTTCAACTGGTTTAGGTGAAAATGATTTTTTTAAAGTTGTTTATAAGTTTTTGAGGACTATATACTCACAATGGTAATTCAAGAATCCTAAGATGGCACAAGAAAATAGAGTTGCTCCATAGGATTACTCATAGGCATTGTAATATGAAGGTAAATACAAGTTGAAAAGTGGGAATGGAATCCCTATTGTGAGCCTTGGCACCTAAAAAGCAAACATGCATGTTGCAGATGTTGTTTTCAATGCCATTGTGCAGGTAATGGACCTTGGAACTTTACCTAATGTGCAAAATTTATTAGAATATTATGCTATTGTACAATTGGGCATTGCAAGATGGTTACCACCATATTGATATTGCCACAGAATATGACCTTAAGGAGGAGGCAATGATTTTATTTTAGGATTCTTAGATCATTAATAAAAAAATATGGGTTCATTGAATTTTTTAGGACATTGAATTGCTTCAATAGGCTTACATGGTTGATTGTTTGGTTGTGTTTGGAAGGTTGGCCATGGATTGAGAGTTTCCATGGATTCAAACATTGATAGGAAGGACTTTTTTGTGGTATAAAAGCATTGGTAGGTATTACCTTTTAACATTTTATATATTTTCTACTTCACATTGTAGATTGATTGGCTAATTATCATATAGGACATTTCAAACTACGATTAACCAACCTGCTTTTAAACCAATAATCTTCACCTATATCTAATGGGTTTTTAATTCTCTTTCTTGTCTAGGAATTGGGCAAGTTCACTAATATGTATTTGAACAAAGTCAACAACCTTCACCTGCATCTAGTGGGCCTTTCATTATCTTTCTTGTTTGGGAGTTGGGTAGGTGTACTAATATGTCTTTGAACAAAGTTAGGGCTTACAGGTATCTTCATGACCTACAACTTAACTATCTTGATCATTACCTAGTATATATCCCTCATGCTTAAGGTGCAGTAATATTGTTTCACCCCGTAGATTTATTGCCTCTCATTTACCTAGTTTGTTTGACCCACTTGGCTTATATAAAAATACTAACTAAGAAATTTTGGTGTAAAAACTTTCAATCTTTGTTTGATAGAAACAAAATCAAAATTAAATGAGAAATCAACTTTAATCAGGATTCCTTTGAACCAATTAAAAATGATCAATTTGATTTTATCTTTGTAGAAATTTCATAACTACAATCCAAGAGAGGTTGTATTGACTTGATTATTTTGTTTATCATTTGCTTTTTCATATCCATCAATCATTTCACTTGAGAGAAGGGGCAAGGACACCTACCAAATCTGACAATGTGTTAGATTTAGACATGGAGGGTGTATGGAGGGAAATGGAAAAATTGGTAGCTGAAAAAAAGGTTTGAGAAATTGGGATATATCATTTCATAGTGAAAAAGTTGGAATCTCTACATTACTATGCAAAAGCGTTGCCTTCTGTATGCCAAGTACCATAACACTCATATTCAAAGTTTTCTTCCTTGTGCATATTTTACATTCCCTTTCAAATAATATGGATATCACTTATACATTATATTTGTGCAAAATTTTTGGCACATGCAGGTAGCTTTTCCAGGTTAGATTTAAATCTTATGAAAAAGAAGTTAATGTGAATGGTTACCAATTGTAAATTACGTATTAACATTGTTATAATAATTAGATTTATCCATAATATCCCATATATTAGCTATTAATATTGTGCAACCAAAAAGAAATAGATTTTCTAATAAATAAGGTTCTTTTAAATCAAAAAGAGGAGGATCAAATCATAAGCCAATTTTCCTATCAATGTTCTCAAAGACTAATTATGGACCATTGTTATTTCTATTCCACCAATTTTTGCTCAATTAGCAAGAGAAATAGAAATCATTACATTAGTATGGAGCAAATGGATCATGGGTTCCCTATATAAATATAAGAGTGCAAAATTAAAAATTTAAAACTAGCCCTCAAGAAATGAGCCAAGGAAAATAAATAAATAAAAGTTGGGACAAGAAATTTAGTTTCACAAATATTCAAAAAAGGGATGGAAATTGAAAATATATCAATTGAAATTTAGCAAGAAGAGAGAAAAGAATTTGATCAATGTTGTGTAGCAATAAAAAAGAAGAAGAATTTTGAAGAATCAAGTCAAGGATCTTATAGCTCAAAGTAGGATATAGGAATATAAAATCTTTTTTAATCAAGGAAAAATAAGACAACCCAAAAATAATATCAAATCCATAAAATTGAATGGAGAACAGCTTATGGATTTTCCCAAAATCTTGGAGGTTTCCTTTAACCATTTCAAAAATATATATGCAAAATCTAAAAATAAACTCAACAGAGGTGTTGAACCCCATAATTGCTTCTTTTTGACAACCCGTTTTCACTCTAATCCTTCCTTTTTGACCTTCATAACTACAAATTGAGTATCAATTTACAAGGTTGAAAGCATAACAGGTACATAATCATCTTATATTTCATAAATGTCATTTGGATAAATTATTTAACTTAATATCTACCCGAGTTACCGAATTACAACGATTATGCAGCTGATGGATGTTTTTGCAGCTAAGTTCAAGGTTCGATATGTTGCAGAGCCTCAGTCGAGAAACATGGCACTTGGGTAGTTGAAAATTAGTTGGGACAACGATTTGTTCCTATTTTTTGAAGTTGGATCGATGAAGAAGGCACTCTATCAGTTCGGTCAAAGGATAAGTCAACCATCGTGGAAGGCGAATCAAGCGAGCGAGATGCAAATTTTCTGCCTCATGATTTGTTGCGTTGATAACAAATCATGAGAAAGATTACGATATCTTATCTCTTAATTTAATTATAGCCAATGTCAATTAGCAGAGGTGTGAAGCTTTGAAAACATTTATTGCGTAAGGGTTTTATAAATATGTCTCTCGGCATAGCTAGAGAAGACTTGAATTTTATTTGTAAGCACTCTGTTTTGATATATAAAAACTTTGTTTCAATTCCATCCTATTATGTGATCTCAATGCGTGGATAACTAACTTGTGAAAGATTGATAGTGCTACCTGCTTCTCGTAGAAGGGCCCCCTCGAGATAGTAAGGTCTTTGTTTATTAACAATTAGTATTTCAGTTCATATTTCCTATAGATTTTTGTCAATTCATTTGAGTATTTGAGTTTTGATTCTTAGATACAAGTTTGAGATTGTTTTTGCTAATCATTTTATTGTTCAGGTGAAGAGAGATTTCAGATGCACATGGATAGAGTATAATCTAACATATCAGTGGAAGTATAAGCTTTACATTGTAGTGATTTTCAATTACAAAACTAATCCTTCTTTAAAATAAAACATATTCATTTGTAAGTGTGATTTTATTGCAGAAAGAGATTTGATTTGAGTACAAGTGTGATTTTCATTTAAGCAAGTGTGGTTTCCAAGAGTGATTTTCATTTAAGCAAGTATGGCTTTCAAGAGTGATTTTTCATTTAAGCAATTGTGGTTTTCAAGAGTGATTTTTCATTTAAGCAAGTGTGATTTTAAGAGTAAGAGTGATTTTGTTTTAAAGCAAGTGTGTGAGTGATCTTATTTCAAGCAAAGTGTGAGTGTGATCTTATGAGGCAAGTGTGAAGTTTCTTTGAAATAGAGTGTGATCATTATTTAAGCAAAGAAAGTAGAATTGATTTCATTTTGTACGAGTGATTTATTTACTTACATAGCTATAGAGAAACATGTGCATTTCGATAACTCAAATTAACTTAGGAATTGAATGAGTGACAAAGACTCCTAGCACATACATTGCACATATAATTCATCAGTTTACTATCTCTGGTTGATAATTCAAGTAGTTAATTTAACATCAATTAAATTACCAAACATTTTGGCGCTGTTGTTGGGGAAGTGTATATAGGAGTCTTTTTCTTTTTGTTTTCATTAAAAAAAAATAATGAAAATGATATGCACAGGGAAAGAGATTCTAGAGGTAGATTTGTAGGTAGAGGTAGAAGTTTGATTCCAACATCATCGCTCACCCCATCACGACCTCATAGTGCTACACCATCCACTCAAACTCATATTCCATCCATTGCAAGTAGATACAAACTTCCTGAGGTACTTAGATCTGAAACCCAACCTAGAGATTCACCAACTTCATCAACTGAAGCCATAATAGAAGAAGAGGATCCTACATCCCCAACAGAAGAAGCAATTTTTCTATCTTCAACAGGAGAACAAATTTTAGGACAAGAACTAGAAATCCCTAGTGAAGAGGAAGAAGAAGAAACCTATTTTAATATTCCATTGATAGAATAACCATATGAGCTAGAAGAGGAACTAGAAAATCCAATTTTGGAACCTTACATTAGTTTTGAGGAATCTATAATGGCAGGAGAAGGGGGAGGAGAAGTACATAATGTGAATGGTGAACAACCTAAGATTGGAGGTGGAAGAGGTGTAGGTAGAGGAAGATCCAAAACCTTTTGGTTTTCCCATCCTCGATGAAGATACCACAACCACAATGAAAAATATCTCACCCTCCATCCTTCCTAATTTTCATGGATTAAGGAATGAGGATCCTGAAACATTTCTCTTTGAATTTTAAGTCTTGTGTAGATCCTATGACTACTTAATTGATACTTAAAAGTTGAAATTGTTTCCAGCCACTCTTAATATGCATCATTAAAATGGTTTATGGGCTTAGGAGTACATTCTATAAGAACACAGAAACAAATGAAAACTATATTCTTAGATAAATACGAGGATTAATGTATGCCCCATAATCTTAAAGATTAAGTCTTTAAAATGATGCAAAAAGAAGATGAAAATCTTGAAGATTTCATTGAAATATTTGCTTATAAGGTTAACAGGGCTAAAATGCATAATCTAAATGAAGAAACTTTGAAAGCTCTCTTACTAACATCTATCAGAGATGAGTGGATTGATCTTCTCATTTTCATGGGTAAAAGAGATATTTCTTAGTTATCATTTGGAGATATTTGTGAATTATGCATACACATTTCAAGAGGAAAATCAAGAACTGGGAAAAATCCAAGAGATCATTTTATGTCTAGGATTAATAAATTTGCAACTAGGACAATAAGTAGGGTTGAAATAGGCAATTTGCTTGACAACTTTAAAACAAATATTTTAGGGAGTGAACAAATAGATACCCTTAAAGTACAAAACAAGCAAAATACTGAAAATGTTGCATTATCTATCTTTTTTCCAAATGTAGAAAGAAGCATGTCTTGAGAGAATGCCCTCTTGACTTAAAAAGTGTAGAATCTTGTGTTATATGGGCATAAAATCACGATACAAAGGAATGTCCTTCAATAACACGTCTTAAAGTTGTCTATCAAGAGGAAGTAATACCAAATCAAGTAGAATGACTTTGTTTTATTGCTAAGAGATCATGGCAAAGTCCACAATCAATGACTCAGGGTTTCAACACTCAAACATATGCAAAACCATCACAAACTAATTGGACTGAACCCATGCCTTGACAACCTTGGCCTCAAACTTGGGAACAAGGATGGAAAAATCCTTATGGAAAGTATCCAATATCCTCAATTTCAACAACCTTATCCTACTTTTCCACCATAATATTTTCCTCAACCTATTCAACCATCTCAACCTCAAAATTCAAATCCACAACTTTCATTACCATTTCCACAAAGACCAAATCAACTGCATGCCTAGCCACTTCCAAATCCAAATAATAATACAAATTCGCAGCCTGTTTACAATATGGAAGGATATAATTTACAAACTTACATTATAACTCCATTAGATCTAAACAATGTTCAACTTAGATCTAGTAAAGTATCGGAAAATAAGTCACCATCTATTGTCATTCAGGAATCTAATAAAGAAAACATCTATGAGGAAGAGACATCTCTTCATCAAGAGGTGATGAGAACCAGTATTGCAGCAAGAATGTTGCAACTCCTGGGGCTACCAACTTTACTTTATCAACCCGGGGTTCGTACAAAATTCGAGGTGACAGTGCTGCATACACAAGCAGATGCAAGGGGCCCACACTTTGTCACTACTAAGCTGTTGATAGACCACTATGGTTTCTCAAACCAACCTTCTATTGATTCAAAAGAAGATTGATTACCAATGAGGAAAGGGGAAATTTGCACTAGCTGAAATCTTGTCTACTATAGTAAGGAATGAATGACATCAAATGCTTCAAAAGAATGCTAAGTTAACATGTGTGTAATCCTACTGTCCTAGGCATGCAATCTGAAATAACCAAACACTCTACTGCTGTGCATGTAACTAAACACAATAGCTCTTTTTCCTTTTGTCCTTTCTTGTGTGAAAAATATGAATGCTAAATCCTCTTGGTGATGTGGTAGATCGGTTAAAGATGGTGGTGAAAGGTAAGATGGCTTGGGAGGCAAGTAGGAGCCTTCTCCTATCTTCCTAGATGCTTTTTCCACAAATTGGCCTCAAACAGGCCACTACAGGTCGTCCTAAAGGATGTCCTAGTGCTTCCTACAGGATGTCCTAATGCTCCTACAGGATCCCCTGTATTCCTACAAGATCCGGCTGAGAGAAATAAGAGTGATTTGGAAGGTAGTGTAGGGGTTAGGGAAGGTGAATGGTGGGAGAAATAAGGCAAGGGAATGGCTAGGACTCCTTCAGAGCTCGAAACAGAGTTTGTAAGATGGTTAGATTTTCTCAACAACCCTGGAAAGTTGTTCTTAGGGAATGATAAATTGGGTGAGGGACTTAGTGGATTTTGATGATCATGGATGGATGAGGTTAGGTTGGGGGTGCTGGTCATGATATTTCCCCGCACTTTGGAAACTCCTGCACTTCATCAATCACTAGCATTTATCAATGAATCATGTCAAACAAGAAAGATTTTCAATCAACTAAGAAAACATAATTCCATTATCTAGTTGCCTATTTCATGCATGGAAAAACTTTTAGAATAATGTGAAACACTATGAGATCTAATGCAAGGCTGAAGATATCAGAAATGACATTTGAATCCTATTCTTGGAAACTGAAAAGATGCTGGCCTAAGTAGTAGAAAACCCTAAATTCCATAAGAAATCATAATTCTGTCTTTTTGGGGCTGCATAGGAGTTCTTTCCTCAAACCATGGTCCCTGAAGGGAGGAGTGAGGCCAAAGCTACCTACCATCATATTTTTGGTATTCCTTTATCTTTCTAAGCTACTGCTAAATGAATGCACAAATGGAAGCAAACTAATCAAATTCACAACTACTTGCAATAAAATAATGCTAAAACCAATTCAACCGTTAATCTATGAAATCAACTAAGCATACAGGTACAAGAAGAGGAGCCTTTGTTGCTAGGGTTGGTCCCTAACCCAAGAGCTTCATCCCTCTGAGTCAACTTAGTGTTGGATCAAGGAAATACTTATTCTCATTAATATATCATAAAAATTACATATCAATGTTTTCCACAAGTCTTGAACTCGAAAATGCTTAGTGCTCTTACATAAAAAATCCGAATCCTAATGAGGCTCTAGGCCTCCTTATTTATACAACTGAAGTCTCCAATGACTTCCTTAAATCTAGGGAGGCTTGCCTCCCAAACTCAAGATGAATTGACTCTTTAACTGTCACTGGCTCAGCTACCTTTTGATCTTCATGACTCGGCTGCTTGCAACTCCGAGCTAGTGTGATTTGATGGAGGAATATTTGAATGGGTGAGGATTAAATGAGGACGATCTATCTCCTACAATCTCTCCTCCTTTTCTCATTCGATTTTATGCCCTTATTTAGCCAAAATTGCCATGATTTTCTCTCAAAAACCTGCAATCAATGCACATTAGTCCACTAGACATAACATCTTACTTTTACTCATCTCATTAAGCAAAATATGATTAAAATATGTAAGGAGTTATGAGAAGAGTTGATTTAAATAAGCTTTGAGGTGTATTAAGGTCCATATAGTTACCCAATGATAAGGCTCATCATCACCCCCGTACTAAAAGTGTTGCTCATCCTCTGAGCAACTCAATCTATATCCATGTCTTTCATTGCTCTAGTGGCCTCCGTAACATCCCATGCTTCAGTTGTAGTTTCCTCTTCCTATGAATAGAATCATGCCTTCCTCTCTATTTCTTCCCACTATTTTCTTTCTTCCTCTTCCTTCCTTCCTTCCAACATTCCTAAGAGCAGTGGTGGACTGAGTCTCAAGCCAATCCAATTGACTTTGAGTCTTTGTAGAGCTTGCTTGTACATGGGTGTTCTGTTTATTGCCTCTCTCATTCTATGATTTTCAGGTTGTAGGGAAAGGTGTTCCATTTCCTTTGGCAAGCTTGCATGTTGTCATCTCCTAACAACCTAAACATGTCTTCAAAGTGTGTGATTGCTTGCTCTTGGGCAGCAAGCTAACTAGAATGCAATCTTCAGATCATTTGTAATCAGGTTGTTGGTGTTGATGACATCCATTGGCTTAGATTGCTCAGCTCTTATCATGAGGGGTTCTGTCTCTTCTCTTGCCATTACCTTCGTCATCTCTGTAGCTCTTGCCTCCTCATGATTCATCCATGATGCTAAGGCCATCAATTGCAAGTCCCGTAGTTTTGAATTTGGGTCCCACACATTCAAATATATCAAGACCAAGTTGTGTAGGTAAAACTCAGAAATTTTAGCTCTATCCTCCAAGGTGCTTTGATCACATAGATCAATGAATTGTCTATAGTCTTGGAAGGGCATAGTGTCTCTTAGTGCTAAAGTCTTAATTTGGAACTGTGACCACTGCTACTTAAGATACAAGAGATAAGAATTTGCTGGCATCCTGCACTAGATTGCCTCTAAGGATAAACTGGCCATAACTGCTAATTGGCTTTCCCTTTCTTGTAATTTTCCCCTTAGCCATGCATTCTCTGCTTCTAATTGAGCTTTCATCATTGCCTCTCTATCCCTTATGCTGCTCAGTTATTTTCCCATCTCCTTTACTTTCTCCTCCATGTGGCCCACATCCTCCACTCGTTTGGACTTGGCAATTTACATCTACCTGTGCGTTCTTGCCCTTTCTTTCTCAATATCAAAGAATAAGAAGATGGAAAATTTCTGTGGGATGACCTTGCCCCCTTCAATGAACCTGTAGTAAGATTCGAGGTTGGGTTGAGGACTAGTTTCTCTCAGTTATGGGTCTTCCTTCTTTGTTTCTTACTGAGGGATACCTTCTTGGTCCATTTTCTGAGTTTCCTATAGGTTTACCAAAGTTTCTTGTAGGATGGCCTCTACTTCTTGTAGTTCATGCTGTGTCTCCTGTAGGAGACCTTTTTCCATTTGATGAGGTAGACGTGGTGACAGGCTTCCTAACATAAGTGATGGGAGATTTGGGAGAGGCTTGTCCTAATGATCCTTCTCCCCGATGTTTCTCAAGAGGAGCTACCTTTTCTTGCTGCTTTGGTGAGTCTTCAATGACAATAGGAATTTTGGTGGGTTTTTGAGGTCTTCCTTGCCCGATTCTTGTGATTTTTCTTGTCCTAAAGTATAATGGGGTTTGTCTCTGTCTCTTCCCTTTTTTCTTGATAGGTGTACTTAGGACATTAAGATTAGTTGCTGCTTTTTTATCAGTGGGTTCTAGATATACCCTTGGTGATTCTTCCCCTTCTTTGCCTTGAACTGTAGACCTCTGTTCTTCCTTGCCTTTTGTTCCTCTTTTCCATTCTCCTTCTCATCCTTGTCTTTCTCTTCCTCTTCTTCCTCCAGTTCCTCACTTTGTTCATCTGTTTCTTTTTTTGCTTCTTCTTCTGTCTCTTCATCATTTCCTCCTCCTTTTCTTCTTCTTTTTCCTCCTCTGTTTCTTCTTCATCCCTCTCACTAGCAGTGGGGATTTTGTCATGTTCAAGAGGCTTTATTTCTCCCTCTGCCTGCATGTCTCTAAAAGTTGTCCATGTAATCAGGAGTCTTAGGTTTTGGAGATCATCTTCTAGGATAAGTTTGATTAACCCGTGATGGGCTAGTTGTTGATGTTTCCCTTCCTACACTTTGATGCACATATCTATCACTGATTGAAGAAGAAAGTAGGGTATACTTAGTCTATTTTGAGGAGGTGTGTCTGCTCTAAATCTCAGTTCTTGGAGAAGCCTGAAATGGTATCCATACACCACACTATATCTCCCTTCACATGATATATATTTAATGAGGTGGTAGCTAATTTCATTCCAAGGGTATAGAAGGATTTCTCTTTCTACCCCATTTTTGTCCTCCATTACCTCCTCCCCTTCCAAAAATAATTTCTTCTTTGCAAGGATGTTGTTACCCTTATCTTCCTTTCTCCAAGGCAATCCTAAACGAAGTGTGGTGATTATGCCTATGACTTCAGGGGTAATTTCTACTGAGAGGCCTTTCACCACAGTAGTGGCATGCGTCCTAGTTAGTGGTATGAGTGAGAGAGTAAAGTCTATGGCCACCTCATCATTGTATCCCCTCATTTTTCAAAGAAACCCATCCAATTGTGCCTTGTGAAGATTTCTACTACAAGAGGGTGTTGATGAATTCTCACTGTATTTATGGGGTTCCGTCTTGTTAAATCCCCCTGTCATTTTTCCTTTGGTAACTGTGGAGACTTGTATGGGTATAAATCGAGAATTCTAGTGGGTTAGAGATTTAAATGAGAACAATGCAATATAATTCTCCTAGACTGCAAGGTCCTTAACCAAATGGAGGATTTTTCTTTACTTTTTTAACTGGAAAATGTGGGAAGGTATAGATCCTACCTCCTAGTTACTGTCTGATGAAGCCAACCTAATATTTCATCCCTAAATGCTCACTGATAATCCTCTAGATGACTGCTCTATATCCTATATTCTTGTAGGTTTTCCGGTAGGATCCTATAGGTTTCTCTACCCTGCAAAACAATGATTGTCTTTCCTGTAGATGCTACTTCAAGAGGCCGAGAGCAACCTTGTTTCGATGAATCCTCGAGATTGCAAATGCCTTCCTTGCATGGAAATCAATGTTTTATTTCCTCATATGGGTGATCGTGTGGGATGGTGTGCTGGCTGTTGAAGTACGAGCACACACTTTTGGACCGTTGGTCCCACTATCACTCCATTATTCCTCCTTACCTCGTAATCATCTCCCACTTTGATCATCCGTAATTTAACAATTTTTGGCATTATCTCCTTTTTCCTCTGATTTGATTGCTGCCCCGTGTGGAGTAGTCTAACTAATTTCTCTTTGTCGACTGGCCGAAGGTGTCCAAGTTAATTGGACACCTTTGCTTATAAAACCAACTCTTACACAATCATGCTTTTTTTACCATACTAAGCTAATGAGAGAGCTTAAGCAAGATGACATACCTGTGGGTAAGATGCTTGATGATGCTACTTGTTGGAGAATGATGTCCTTGGTGCTGTATATTTGCTACATATTTTTTTTGTATTGGCCTCTTTTGATGTTTGTTTTCTTTGATGTGCAGGTATTGGAGAGTGATGCTGATGATCTCGCTGTTGATGTTGAACCCTGGAGGAGTTTCCTTGCAATTGGGATATCTATGCTGAAGATGACTGTAAACCTATGAAATTTCGTTTTGTGGGATAGGCTACTACAGGATACTACAGGAAACCTACAGGATGTCTTGTAGCTGCCTCCCTCCTAAACTTTCATTTTTTTCACTTCTGGAGCACGAGGATTATTTTCATGGGTAGAGAAGGGGTCTAGTGGTTGTTAGGTGAGAGGTGTAGCCTTTAGGTACTGTCCCCTTGTCCTCTGTTCTCACCCTCTTCTATTTGTTTTTTCCTCTTTGAAAACTATAATCTTTTTGGAGTTGACTTATTGGATGAATGCAGGGGTATCATGGTGATGGGAGGCATGGTGATGAGGTGGTGGAGCGAACATTTTATTTTTTTGACACAGGTTGGTCATCCCCTTGCTTTAGGGTCACTTTTCTTGGGATTCCCATGCCACTGTAATTCCTACAAGATCCTCTTGTAGGTTTTCAGGGAATCCTGTAAGATTACAGGGAATCCTGTAGAAAACACAGGGCCTGTGTAAACTGAGCTGGAGAAGTTCATAAATGGAGGGATTGATGGGATAATGAAGAATATGGGATGTAGGAATGAAAATAAGGAGTGTATAGGTCCTTCTTCTCCTCTCTTATTGCTATGATCCTCCTCCCGCTAACCTGCAAACAACATTTTCAAAGTTTTTCTTTTCTCTCTTTATATATATATATATATATTCTGAAAACAACTAGTCTGCCTCCAAGAGGTTTTCATCCTAGCTGCTTGCTCTGGGTGCCTCAAAAGAGATTTCCACCCAGAGATCTTTTTATTTTTTCCTTTTTTTTTCGTGGGCAAGAGGTTTTCATCCCAACAGTGGGACTCAAGTGCCTCATGGAGGTTTTCACCTGAGTCTCTTTATTTTATTTTTATTTTTTCTTTTTTCAGGAACTTGATGGGGTAGAAGCTGAGACTTGCTCCACCATCATCACTCTCTTGCTGATGCCATTGATGAATTCTTACTTTGACAAGGGTTTCTTGTAGACCTTCAATCTGTACCCATTGACAAGTAAAGGAATAGCCTCTGCATCAATGGTTCTTATCTGTATTAAACCATTATCATGACATTTTTCTATGACATAAGGCCCTAACCATCTAGTTCTTAACTTACCTTTAAAATCCTTGTATCTGGAATCATACAACAAAGCCCAATCGCCTTCTTGAAACTATTTGTCCTTTATATTCTTGTCATGCTAGATCTTGCTTTGAACTTGAGTCACCTCTGTGTACAGGAGGGCCTACATTCTAAACTCATCTAACCCATTCAGTTGAAGCAATCTCTCTTGTTGTGCCCTGGCGAGATCTAGATCTAGTTGTGCTGCTATTCTTAAGGTGTTGTATTAAAATTCAATGGACAACAGGTCCTTCTTCCCATAGACCAGCTCATAAGGAGTGAATCCAGTGGTGGTCTTCCAGGTGGTATTGTAGGCCCAAGTTGCCTCAACTAATATATTTTCCCAGTCCTGTCTACTGCTACTAATCACCTTGGTTAGAATGCCTTCCAACACTCTGTTGGTTACCTCCACTTGCCCATTAGCTTGTTGGTGGTAAGGAGTGGATGTTCTATGCTTAATCTTGTGATGGCTTAACAAATTTTCAATCATGTGAGATGTAAACTGACTGCATTGATCAATGACCAGTTCTCTAGGATACCCAAACTTATAAAATACCTTTTCCCTTAAGAATTCAACCACTTTCTCTTTTGTTGCTTCTTTGATGGCCTTGGCTTCAGCCCACTTGGTCAAATAGTCAGTGCACACAATGATGTACTACTTTTTCTAGATGGGGGTCAATGGGTCCAATGAAATCCATGACCCACTTGTCAAATGGCTCGAAAGTCACTTGAGGTTGCAGAGGCATTTCATCCCTTGGGGTAGGTTTCCCCATCCTTTGGCACCGATCACACTGACTAGTATACCTCCTCAAATCCTAGTGAAGAGTGGGCCAGTAATAACCAGCTTGTAACACCTTGAATGTTGTCCTTTTTGCTGCAAAGTGACCTCCACAAGGACCATCATGACAGGTCAGAAGGATATCAAAGACTTCCTCATCCCTGACATGTATTCTCAGAATTTGATCCGGGCCTAGTTTGAAAAGGTTGCCCCAATCCAAGTGAATGGGGCGCTCTTCCTCACAGTCTTTATTTTTTCTTTGGAGGACAAATTTGGTGGAAATTGTGCAGACACAAAGTAATTTTCTATGTCAGCAAACCATGGAGAGAGAACTGAAATGGCGAATAAGTGCTCATATGGTAACTGATCATGAACGATTCCTTCCTTCGCTACAAGCAAAGTCAATCTGGATAAAAAATATGCAACAACATTCTCCTTGCTAGGCTTATCAATAATACTCAGATCAAACTGTTGTAATAAAAGTAACCATCTAATAATCTAGGCATTTACATTAGGTTTATTCATCAAGTATTTAATTGTAGCATGGTTAATATGCACAAATTTTTGGTAACCTGTAATGTAATGCCTAAATTTGTTCAATGAATGCACAACAGCTAGGAGCTCCTTTTCAGTCACTGTGTAGTTCAATTCGGCTTTTGACAGATTCTTACTGATGAAGTAAATGACATAAGGTAACTTGTCATCTATCTGGCCTAGAGCTGCTCCTATGGCTTTGTGAGAGGCATCATCATGTATATGCAAAGGAAGGGCCCAATTTGGGCCTCGAAGAATAGGTGCACTGGTCCAACTTGTCCTTTAGGGTGTCCAAGGCTTCTTGATAGCTTTCTGACCATACAAATTCAGAGACTTTGGGCAATAGCCCAAACAAAGGAGAAGCTAATTCGCTGAAGTATTTTATAAATCTCCTATAGTATCCAACTAAACCTACAAAAATTCTAACATCCCTCTGTTTTTGTGGAGGTGGGACCCTTTGGATGATGGCTATCTTATTTGGGTCCATTGGTAGTCCTTTTTGGGATATTGAATGACTTAGAACAATCCCTGCAGTCATCAAGAACTCACATTTTTTGGGACTAAGGGACAAGTTAATTTCAATGCATTTGTTCAACACCTTACCCAAGTTGGATAGAGCCTCTTGGAAATCACACCCATAGGGTGTAAAATCATCCATATAAATTTCTACTGCATCATGGACTATCTCGGCAAAGATACTCTGGACGACCCTCTAGAAAGTGGCAGGGGCATTGCATAGGCCAAAAGGAAGGACCCTATAAGAAAAAGTACCCCAACGATAGGTGAAGGTGGTTTTATCCTGGTCTTCTGGGCTAATTTGGATTTGATTGTACCCGCTGAACCCATCTAGGAAAGAGAAAAATGTTTTGCCTTCCAGGCCATCTAGCACTTGGTCAATGAAAGGTATAAGGAAATGGTCCTTCCTTGTTGCTTTGTTTAACTCTCTGTAATCAACAAAAATCCTCCACTTCCCATTTTTCTTTGGAACCAACACCAAAGGAGAAACCCACTCATTATCTGAGATAGGGTAAATGAATCCTGCATCCAACAGCTTCTGCAGTTCTTCTTTGACCATATCATTGAGAGCTAGATTCATTCTCCCTTAGGGTTGTCAAATTGGTTTGCAACCTTCTTTGATATAAATGTGGTGAGTACACAGCGAGGGGTGCACTCCCTTCATTTCCTTGTAACTCGAAGCAAAGGCATCCAGATGTTCCCTTAGCATGTTGCACAACTTTTCTTCTTGGTGTACAGAAAGAGAGTGGTTGAATTTCAAAGTTCTTTCAGGGCTGAATTCTGTTGTTTTGACACAGATAGGGTTTGAATAAACTAAGCATAGATCAATATGATGGTTTCTATTGGTTTCCTTTACTACTTCTTCTAAGGACAAGGTGTTGGGAATTGGACTTTGGAGTATGTGTTCAATCAAATCATCTTCATCTGGTTGTCCTCCTCCCATTGCAATTTCTAAGGTATAGAGTTGGGATGAGTAGATTTCATCTTCTTCCTCCTCTTCTAGCCATAAAGGTAAGTCATGTTCTAGAGATGGCTGAGCAGAAGGGTACAAGACCAACTGCTTAGACAGATGCCCATTTTTGAAGTCATAGTTCCAGCCCTACAGCTGATGTAGGCATCGATAGTGGCTAATCAAGGCCTCCCAAGTATGAGAGGATAACTAGTAAGCTTGGACTTGGGCTGGAGAACTAGGA
This sequence comes from Pinus taeda, assembly GCA_000404065.3. Lineage (NCBI taxonomy): Eukaryota > Viridiplantae > Streptophyta > Pinopsida > Pinales > Pinaceae > Pinus > Pinus taeda. The sequence continues at coordinate 184,251 of APFE031135101.1, forward strand.
AGTCTGCAGGGTACTCCCAAGGGTCAATGGAGACCATCACATGGTCAACAATCCCCTCAAGGGTTACCGTGGAATGATCTGCAAGTTGCAAGAATGTTGTGTTTTTTCTTAATGAGCCCTGGAGATTGAGTTTGAGCATGGTGTCCCTAGTCATTACATTAATGGAAGCCCCAAGATCAATCAAATTATGTGGGACAATGGTGCCATTGATGTGCACATATACTACATGGATTCTAGGGTCCAAATACTTTGGGCAAATTACCTGCCCCAACATTAAGTCGGATAGTTGCCAATGACATTAATGGTAGGGGTGTCTCTTTTTCGCCTCCCTGGATGTTTGAAACACTTCTCTTTAATCAATTTGTTGTAAATAGGTACATCCTTGATGGCTTAGAGAAGTGGAGTTTTGTCACATAGATTTTTCAATTAACCTAGAAGTTTATTCTCTTCTAGGGTAGGCTAGACTGGATGAATTAATCTTTCAGGAAAGGGTGGTGGATTCACTCTAGGCATGCTTTCCTCTCTTTCCTCCTCACTCTCCCTAGGTGGAGGTGGAGGTTGGTTGTGCGAGATTACTCTCCCAGATCTTAGGTTGATTTCCGGAATCTCCACATCATAAGCAGGATATGATGTCTCTCCATTGTACACTTGTTGTGCCTGTCTATTGTTCAGGTTCAGATTTGGCTGGGTAGGCATCTAAGTTTGTTTAGGTGGCGCAGGGTGTAAAAAATGTGGTTGAGTAGGTGGTGAAGGCTGTTAGTGTCAGTCTTTACAGCCTTCCTCCAGTGATCAAATATGCTCTTACAAAGTGATTTTGAAGTGTCAAGGTCAATTTTGTCATTTCAGTGAGTCTTCAAGCAAAATTTGGTCACTAGGCATTAGGTCTAGGGTTTGCTTTCACTCCTTCTAAAGTTGCCCAAATGTCAGTCCATGTCATCATTTAGCTGAGTCTATCATCATTCATAGGGTTTTCATTATCATGTCAAGTTCCATTGGGTCATTTCACACCTTGTTCATGCTTCAGTTGTGCCTTGGCAAGTTCATTTCCCTCTCCTAGGGTTTT
>APFE031135101.1:196216-210557 GCA_000404065.3 Pinus taeda
GCCCCCTCGAAGAGGCTGAATTCTAAGGCATTGATCTATCTTTTCTATCTTTTCTTGAGCTGGTTTCATAACATTGTGAATCTAGTCAATTTTTTTAAGAACAATGTAATATTGAATATCTATCGTCTCGTCATATGTCTTTACATTCTATGGAAAAATTTGGCAATTTTTTAATATAATTTTTTCCAAGGAAAACTTTAAATATTAATGATAACTTGGAAGAATCTCAAAAGTAAGAATTAATAAAGATGTTACAAGAACATTCCTCTTCTTATGCATGGGAATACACTAATATGAAAGGAATTGATCATAACACTTGTATACATCATATCTATATTGAATAAAATGTCAAACCAATCCAATAACCCCATAGAAGAATGAATCCAAATTTAAGGGTAATTGTTAAATAAGAATTACAAAAATTGTTAAATGTGAATTTCATTTATCCAATATCAGATAGCTAGTTTCACCATTGGTGATTGTTCTGGGAAAAAATAGAAAATGCAGAGTATGCATTGATTATAGGGAATTGAATAACAATACTTTAAAATATCATTTTCCACTTCCTTTTATAGATCAAGTGCTATATACACTGGCAGGAAAAAAATATTTTTCATTCTTGGATGGCTTTAGTGGATATAACTAGATCCAAGTAGGTCCAGAAGATCAAGATAAAACCACTTTTACCTGTCCATGGGGAACCTATGCTTACCGAGTACTTCCTTTTGGGTTATGTAATGCAATTGTAACATTCCAAAGGGCATTTTTAGGCATTTTCTCTGATCTAATTCATGATTGTGTAGAAGTTTACATGGATGATTTTACTGTCTATGGAAATTCTTTTCAAGAAGCTCTTAAAATTTTGGAAAAAGTTCTCATTAGATTTAAAGAAGAAAATCTCTCATTAAGTCATGAAAAATGTCTTATGATGTTTACTGAGGGAATTGTTTTAGGACACCATATTTCAGGAAATGGAATTAGAGTGGATACATCTAAAGTGGAAGTTATTTCTAAATTATCTATTTCAACTTGTCAAAGAGATGTTAGAAGTTTTCTTAATTTTACTTGTTATTATAGAAGATTAATAGAAAACTTTACAAAAATACCCTCTCTACTTCTCAATTTTCTCACAAAAGATTATGAATTCATCTCGAATTCTGACTACCAAAAAGCTTTTGAAACATTGAAAGAAAAGATTTCCGAAGCACCCATTTTAAGAGGACCAAATTGGAAACTACATTTTCACATTTCGACTGATGCCTCAGATACATCTTTAGGCATTGTTTTAGGATAGAAGGATTTAACTCCTCATGCCATTTACTACACTAGTAAAAATTTGACTCCTGTAGAGTTTAATTAAACTCTAACAGAAAATGAGTTTTTAGTTGTTGTACATGCCATCAATAAATTCAAACATTACATCACTGTTTATGAAACCTTCATACACATAGATCATTCTGCAATTAGATATTTAATTAATAAACCAATTACTAATGGAAAAATTACAAGATGGCTATTGTTATTACAAGAATTCAATATAACTATTTTGGATAAACCCGGAAACAAAACACTATTGTTGATTTTATATCTAGAATCCAAAATGATAATAATGATGTTCCTGTAGAGGATAATTTTCCTGATGGATATCTTTTTGCAGTATCTATTAAATCTCCTTGGTTTGCAGATATTGTTAATTATTTGGCTACAGGGAAGTTGCCATCATACTTGTCTCTTCAAGAGAAAAAGAAGGTTATTCAAACTAGTGCAACCTATTCATGGATAAATGAATAATTATACAAGACAAAACCTGACTTAATCATTCAAAGATGTGTTAGAGAAGATGAAGTACTAGAGATATTGAAGACTTGTCATGATGAACCATGTGGAGGACATTCTCTGATAAAAGAATTGCTAATAAAATCCTTTTCTTCGGATATTATTGGCCTTCTCTTTTAAGGATGCCAAGGAATATGTTAAGAGATGTGACAGTTGTTAGAGAATGGGAAAACATGCTCCTTCAAATGAAATGCCTTTACAACCTTAGGTACTTATTGAACCTTTTGAAAAATGGGATCTGGATTTTGTTGGTCCAATCAATCCGCCATCAAGACAAAAAAGGTATATTCTTATTTGTATAGATTATGTCACAAAAGGGGTAGAAGCTAAAGCACTTTCTTCTGCTACTAAAATGTTGTAGTTTCATTTATTTTTGAGGATATTTTCACTCGTTTTGGTGTCCCAAGGGAAATTGTGACAAATCAAGGCATTCAATTTACATCCAAGCTGGTACAGAAGATAATGGAGGAATACAAAATCAAACATAGAAGGTCAACTCCATATCATCCACAAGCCAACAGACAAGTTGAATCTACCAACAAAGTAATTGAAGCAATTCTTTCCAAAATTGTGCATTTGCATATAAGGGATTGGGCAGAAAATCTTCCAGAAGCTTTGTGGGCATGTCGTACAACATGGAGAAATACAACTGGACACAATCTTGAACTTGTTTATGGAAACAAATAATGTTTCCTATTGAGTTCCGGATAAAGACTTTTAAAACAACAACCAAATTGGGTCTTGATTTATCAGAAGCCCAAAGACAAAGAATGAAGAAATTGAATGAACTTGATGAGATATGATAAGATGTTATTCAAAGAACTAATATAGTCGAGCAACAAAGGTCTAGGTGGTATGATAAGTTTATCAAAGAAAGAAAACTTCAGCTTGGTGATTGGGCATTGCTTTTTGATTCAAAATTTAAAGATTTGCAAGGAAAATTTTAAACTCATTGGCTTGGTCCATATGAGAATGAAACTGTCTTTGATAATGGAGCAGTCAGAATCAAAACTATTGATAAAGAGAAGGTGAACTTCCTTGTAAATGGTCATAGATTACGAATATATCGTAAACCATTAACAAGGGAGGAGTTCATAAGAAATATGAAAGACAATCCCGATTTGAAGTTGGTCAAGGAATATTCTTCTTCCTATCCAACTTAGTCCTTTTACTTTCTTTTTCAAAAATATAAAATAAAATTGTATAAACATTGAAACCAACTTTTGTTGGCATGTTTATAACATAAAATCCAAGTTGAAAATCAAGATTTCTTGGCAGCTTAGAATATATATAATATATATATATATATATATATATATTCTTATCCCATTTTCTTTTTATTCACCTTTTTCTCCTTTGAAATAATGCAAGTACGGAATTGTTAACAATCTGCAGCTCTAACATAATTTCGCAGTTGAATTGGCAGATTGTGACCAGAGCAAATGGAGATTATGATAAAAGCAAAATCCAATGAAGATTGCAGTTGAAGCAACTGGACAACCTACAAAAGACAAATCAAAAGCGATAAGATAAAGGAGAAAAGGTATGTAAATATTTAGTTATATAATAAAGGTAAAACATTTGAATTACAAAATAAAATGATGAGTAACCATTGATATTGCCATATTGAATAATGATTACCCTTAATTGTTTTCAGATGATTTTGGTTTAATGAAAATGCCAATGTCTTGTCAACCAAGTCGGGGTTTAACCATGATATAATTCAAAAATCACCATCGCCTCTCCATTCATCATTCCTCTGCATGTCGAACACTTCCATTTCACTCAACCTTGTTTTAGTGTCGAGACCGCCCTCACCTAAACTCTATTTTCCTAACTCGTTTCATACTCAAATTTCTTCCATCCATTAAACATGTCAAAAGAGAGATTGTGGGTTAGACTTCCTCTGCCATGGGGGTCATTGTAAGGTCAAAGCCAAATGGAATTAGGTTTATGGAGGGATACCTGTAAGTCAAACAAATGTTGCAGGAAGCTCGGTTGCTAGAATTTGTGGAGAAAATTGATGGTCGTGAGGAGGTAACAAAATATTTTGCTAGGGAAAATGATGACATTGGAGCAGAAATTGGGGACATGAAGCTGGTGTTGACATAATCGTTCATAGTTGATTCCATAGTATTACCAAGAATTGGAGAAAGTTGGTTTAAGAACAAAATAATTGAAGAAAAAGAATGGATGGTTTTTCTCAAGAATCTAGATATGGATATTTTTGAGTTTAAAAAGGGAGTACTAGTCACGACTTTGGAGAATAAATGGAGAAATATATTGCTAATCATTCAAAAGTTTATAACTTGTGGAAGAAGATTTGGTAATATGTTCTTTTATCATGCAAGATTAATGATGAATTTTCTAGATGGAAATGAAATTAACCTAGCATATTTTAGACTTCAAAGCTTAAGAAAAATGGTTGGTAACATTCATAGAAAAATTCAATCTATCAATAGTGCTCTATATCATCATGGTCTAGTAAAAATCTTGATTAAAGCACATATTAGAAACATTGGGGACAATTAGGAATATTTCTTAGTCAGAAATGATTTCAAGGAAGCAGAAATAGAAGAGCCGAGTGATAAAACAAAGAAAAGTAAAAGGAAGTTGCCCATAAAAGATAACTCACCTCCAAAACAAGAGAAACATTTAGATGATGAGACTCCTCTTGTAGATATGTTAGTAAATCTTAAAAAGACAAATCTTAAGAGAAAGGTAACTAGCACTAAGGAAGGAAGTTCATCTAAAGAGAAAACAGAGCAAGGAAAGGTTAAGAAGCAACCCCTTATTACTAAATTGTTATCCAAACTATCATCTTCCATAAGAAGAAGTGCAAGGCTCAATAAAACAGTGCATGAACAACCTCGACAGTGCCCATAATTTGTTGATTTACAAAAACAAGAAATGGAACCTAGAATTCCTTCATCACCAATACCATCACCTACAGTTCCATCATCACCAATGCCATCACGCACAGTTGCCAATCCAATTAGAAGAACTCCAGAGATTGATCCTGTGCAATAGGAAATTTATGACTATATAGATTCTTTGGAAAGAAAAACTACATTACATCATCCTCAAATCAAGGAGAAAATGAAGTAGTCCATTCCAATATCTTAGGAGAACATCAAGTTGAAGAAACCCTCAAACAAGAAATTTATGAATTAGAAATATTGAATAGACATCTAAAGTAGGAGAATGAAGCAGTAAAGGCACAAAATGAAATCCACATAACTTAGAATGACAAAATCCTGCTACAACTTGGTTTGTGGTATGAGAAAAACAAGAAATTGGCAGCTCAGAACAAATTTCTTAAGAGGAAGATTATAGGCCTACAACACAGAATTTTGATGAAAAAAACCGAGGATGACAATCACTACTAAGAAAGCAAGGAGGAGTAACTTGGATATCCTTGCTCAAGTATCTGAGGAAGTTCAATAATAGGAAGGAATCACAAATTTTGAAATTTTGCATGAGGACATGTAATGTCTTCCGTGTGGGGGAACATTGAACCCTAGAATTTCTTCTTTTTTACAACCCTTTTTCACTCTAATCCTTCCTTTTTGACCTTCATAGCTACAATTTGGGTATCAATTTACAAGGTTGAAACATTAACAGGTACATAATCATCTTATATGTCATTAATGTCATTTGTCTTTTTTATTTAACTTAATATCTATCTGCGCCACTGAATTACAATGATTTTGTAGCTGATGAATGGTTTTGTAGCTAAGTCCAATGTTTGTTAGGTTCAGGAGCCTCAGCTAAGAAACATGGCACATGGGTAGTTGAAAATTAGTTGGGACAATGATTTATTCCTATTTGTAGAAGATGGATCGATGAAGAATGCACTATATCAGTTCGGTCAAAGGATACTTCAACCATCGTGGCAGGCGAAGCAAGCGAGCGAGATGTAGATTTTTTGCCTCATGATTTGTTGCGTTGATAGAAAATCATGAGAAATATTATGATATCTTATCTCGTAATTTAATTATAGCCAATGCCAATTAGCATATGCATGTATATCTGAAAACATTTATTGCGTAAGGGTTTTATAAATATGCCTCTCGGCATAGATAGAGGAGACTTGAATTTTATTTCTAAGCACTTTGTTTTGATATATAAAAACTTTGTTTCAATTCCATCATGCTGTGTGATCTCAATGCGTGGATAATTAACTTGTGAAAGCTTGATAGTGCTACCCACTTCTTGTAGGAGGGCCCCCTCGAGATAGTAAGGTCTTCATTTATTAACAATTAGTATTTCAGTTCATATTTCTTGTAGATTTTTGTTAATTCATTTGAGTATTTGAGTTTTGATTCTTAGATACAAGTTTGAGATTGTTTTTCTAATCATTTTATTGTTTAGGTGAAGAGAGATTTCAGATGCACATGGATAGAGTATAATCTAACATAGTAGTAGAAGTATAAGCTTTACATTGTAGTGATTTTCAATTACAGAACTAATCCTTCTTTAAATTAAAACATATTCATTTGTAAGTGTGATTTTATTGCAGAAAGTGATTTGATTCAAGTACAAGTGTGATTTTCATTTAAGCAAGTGTGGTTTTCAAGAGTGATTTTTCATTTAAGCAGTTGTGATTTTAAGAGCAAGTGTGATTTTATTTTAAAGCAAGTGTGTGAGTGATTTTATCTCAAGCAAAGTGTGAGTGTGATCTTATGAGGCAAGTGTGAAGTTTCTTTCAAATAGAGTGTGATCATTATTTAAGCAAGGAAAGTAGAATTGACTTAATTTTGTATGAGTGATTTATTTACTTACGTAGCTATAGAGAAACATGTGCATTTCGATAACTCAAAATTGTTGATCTAAATATGATCTGAGGTTCTCACTGATGTCAACCCAAGCAGCACCAAGGACGACCCTGAACTTCCATGGCACATTGGACATCATCATTCATGTTTTCTAGTCTCATAACCATTATAGGAGTACTCTACTCAAAAATATATTTCTATATAACTCTCCGCGTAATTCCTCACGATTTGTAAGTTATTCAAGATTGAAGTTAGTAACCCCAATTAGTGGGCTAAAACCCCATGGGGTTGTGGCATGGAATTTATCATTGATTTTGGTCATTTAATAGTCAATAATTAATAATTTTTTAAGCTCCTAAAATACCTCCAACATTCTCTATAGAAGCCCCTCTCAACTATATAAAAAGAAATCTCATATATCCTCTAAAAGTAGTGATCGTGGAATTTTCGCTATAACTTTATTTCTGCAAAGTCTTAGATGCTGAAATTAAAACCCATTTGAGCTGAAATCCCGATGAATGTCATGGTGGAATTTAAGATCTTGGTTCACTATATTGTCAGAGATATGATTTGTGGAATTTAGGGTTTTTGCAAGCTCCCAAATTTCATCTCAAAGAGGTGACCTTGGGAAAATAGTCATAACTCTCTCTAAGAAGCAGATTGGAATTATGTAAAAAGTGGCGGATAATGCATGGAATGTAGTTTTTTGTGTATAAATTTAAGAGTTGAAGGAGGAAATAGTGACACGTGGCATGCCGTACAAGTTCGCTCTACTGAACTAGTCCATAATTAGGTCATTGTGAGAGATTGGGCATAACTTTGCCTTGCAGAATCCAAATCGGCTCAGACCCATGGCGTTGGAAAGAAGACTCAGAGGGCTACTATAGGACCAAAGATCACATATTGGGGATCTTAAATCACAGATATACATCAGATTCAATATCATGCTCCTAGAAGGCAAGAAAAAAACTAGATCAAGTGTTGTCAAGGGCTGCAAAGGACCAAACTTTCTAGGGCAGCAAAGAGCAAGGTGCAGCAAAATGGTGCAATAGAGGTAAGCTACAGGTAAGTATCTTATGTATATGCATGTTCATCTCTTAATCTCATTAGGTTCTTTGTATTCTAATTTTTTGTTTTTGTTTAGCACTGACATATGCTCTGCAGGATGAGGTAAGTTTTGCTATTATCATGTCATGGGTATTTCCTTGAAAACTTTTTGCAGGTATTATATTTTCATCAAGAGAAGACTCAATGCATAATCTAATGTTATGAAGGGTGAGAAAGGGTAGCATGACAAGAGCAACAATCAAGGTGCAGAATAGTAGCAAGAATTTCACCACATGAATTCTTCAAGTGGGCAGCACTGCATACAATCATTATAAAAGTATCATTGTATAGAGTCATTGTAAAAAAATCATTGTAAAAGTTGTACAAGTGTCTATCTACCAAGAGTTGAAGAGGCAATGTTGGGAGGTCTAGGATCATCATTAGGTGGTTGTGTCATAGTTGGGGTTATGGTCTAGTGTATCTTCTTCTTCTACATCATTCTATATCATTGTAAAGTGGACCATTTTCCTTGGTACGGGAGTCCATTCTTTTTTTATTCTTCTATAGGATGGTAGGGTGGTGATACGCTAGTGCATGAAGTCACCAACATGTTCAAGCCTGTGAAAACTTCAGGGTGGTAGGGTGGTGCTGGGGTGAATTGTAGCTAATTGGGTGTTGGGGCATCCGTTCTGTTGACTACTGAAGAATATCGGGCATTGGAGCATCCATCCAATGCCCGAATTATTAGAAAAGCGTTCAGGTGGTTTTTGTCCCGGAGGGGGTTTCCACCTTAAAAATTGTGTGTATTTTTGTTCCTTTTGTTTACTGCTATCATTGTACAAACACTGATAATAATTATAGATTAACTAACGCTCTGAAAGATTAATAATAATACTAATTGAAAGGAATATTGATTCCCCCCCCAAGTATTTCTAACAATTAATATCAGAGCTTGGTTCCTTCACTAGCAGTTTAATAACTGGAAGGAGATCATGGAGCATACCAAGAATGGTATACCTATGTTCAATGAAAATAATTATGCAATCTGGAAAGGAAGAAAGGAGGTCTATCTCGTGGCGCAAGTTTACGAAGTATGGGACACTATTCAAAATGGCTTTACACCAACTGCAAATGAACAAGGTAAGAAGAATTTGGTAAATGATGCAAAAGCAAATAATATTATTATCAATGGACTTATTGAATCTGCTTATCATAAGGTGTTGGGTTGTAAAATCACCAAAAATGTATGGGACAAGCTTGAGAATATATATGTAGGTGACTCAAATGTCAAAGAATCAAAGCTTCAAATCTACAAAGAAAAATTTGAGCAACTCGGAATGAAAGAAGATAACAACATTGCTGCATACTTCCAACACGTTGATGAAATAACCAACACTCTGGAAGGATTGGGAGAGCCTATTGACGAGAAGACTATTATATGAAATATTCTTAGAACGTTACCAGGAAGATTCAACCCAAAGGTATCGGTCTTAGAATACAGTGCAAATATGGCCAAACTCAGCAAAGAGGAATTACATGGAGTTCTCATAGCATATGAAATGAGACTTGATGAAGAAAACCAATAAGGACAAACAACCTTCAAAGAAAAATACCTGCACCTGCAAGTGTGAAGAAAATGAAGATGATGAAGAAGGTTTTGCAGATGGAGAAAACGCTTAGTTTATGTGAAAATTAAAAATTGGTAAGGGAAAATTCAAAGGTAAACTTCCATTGATATGTTTTGGTTGTGGTGAGGTTGGGCATTTCGCAGCAAAATGTCCGAACATAAGTGATGGAAACTCAAAAGGAAAGAAAGTCTTTAAGAAATTCAATAAGAAAGACAGGAAGAAAGGATTCAAAAACAAATTTCTCCCTAAAGAAGATAGCTCATCATCTGATGAAGACAGTGACAGTGATGAAGAAGCCAATGAGAGAGTATTGTTTATGGCCAAGCACAATAAACAAGAGGTATAAAACAACGAAGAAGAAGTTATCCATAGAATAATTTTCTAAGGAGGCAATTAAGCTTATAAAAGAGCTCAAGGCTAAGAAGATCCATTCTAATACTCTCGAAGAACAAGTTCAAGGTCTCAAAATTGAAGTTGAAGAACACAAATGTATTTAAGAGTCACTTCAAAAGAAGTTGGAAGAAATCAATCGAGAAAGAGAATCATTAGAAGCCAAAGTAGTCTCGTTGTGTAAGGAAGTGGAGAAGGGAAACACTGTCCAAAACTATGCAACAGCTCAAGGGCGTTGGGAGAACTCATCAACAATCAACGATCTTACAACGACAGAACTGGCATTGGTTACAAAGAAGAAGAAGCAGGGCCTTCTACAACAAAATACAATGAACCTATGAGATCTGACACGAATGTAGACTTTATTGGACAAGATTTGCAAGAACAACCTTGGAAGACAATTCCCTGACAAAGATTTCCATCCAGGTACCAACATATTTTTCATGGCTATTGTTATTCATGTGGAAAATTTGGTCATAAAATTGTAGAATGTCGCATGTACCCTAGGAACCAATACAATTCCATGAGATATGTCAAATATGAACCTCCCAAGGCTCAACGAAGCATCAATAGATTTGAACATTTAAGAAATAATATTGAATGTAATAAATGTCGAAACTTTGGACACATAGCTAGAGACTAAAGACTTGGAAATACTCCAGAAGAATCTTCGAAGCCATAGAATGAACAAACATGGGAGAAGAAGAAGATTGATAATTGTGCTCTCGCTCTCAAGGCTCAAAACAACAAAGATGTATGGTATGTTGATAGTGGTTTCTCAATGCATATGACTCGATATAGAAAGAAATTTATATCTCTAAAAGAGAAGAAGGATGGAACCGTGTCCTTTGGAAATGATGGATCTTCAAATGTTATAGGATCAGGTACCGTCAGTCTCAGAAGCAAATATGCTCTAGCCAAGAATGTTCTATTGGTTGAAAAAATGAATCAAATCCTGCTCAGTGTTGGACAAATGTGTGATCAAGGACACACAATGCTATTCAACTCCACAAAATGTGAAATCAGGAAAGGCAGGTATGGTAAAATTGTGGCTACAACAAGTCAAGCTCCAAACGACATATATGTTCTGGATGAAGCAACTAACGCATGTCTACTAGCTAAAGAAGATGAAAGTTGGTTATGTCACAAATGAATGGGTCATATAAACTTTGACAATCTTATCAGGATAAGCAAAAAGGAAGCAGTACGAGAAATGCTGAAAATCTCAAAACCTTCCAACACACTATGTGAGGCCTGTTGGCATGGCAAGTAGACAAAATTCGAATTTTAAAACAAAAAAACACTTTGCATCACATCCATTGGAATTGATACATACTGATCTATGTGGTCCTATTAGAACAAAAGGCTTAGGTGGAGAATTATATTTCATGTTAATGATAGATGACTATACCATGATGATAGCTGTCAGTTTCCTAAAGAAAAAATATGAAGCATTTGAGTGCTTTAAGATCTACAAGGAGTTGGTCGAAAATGAAATTGATTTGAAAATAAAGTGTCTAATATCAGATAATGGCGGAGAATTCACTTCCAAATTATCTCAGCAATATTGTGATGAAAGTGGAATAAAAAGACAATTTTCAACAGCACGAACACCTCAACAAAATGGAGTTGCTGAAAGAAATAACAGAACCATACAGGAAATGGGTAGAACAATGTTGAAGGACTCAAAATTGGATGAAAAATTATGGGTTCAATCAATTGATACGCCAATCTTCATTATCAACAGAATTATTCTCAGAAATAATTGCAACAAGACTCCATGTGAATTATGGAAAGGAAAACTGGCTAATGTAAAATATTTTAGAATCTTCGGAAGCAAATGTTATATCAAAATAGAAGATCAAAATTTGGGTAAGTTTGAATCACGTGCTGATGAAGGTATATTTGTTGGTTACTCACACAAAAGAGAGGAATATAAATGCTATAATCTAAGACGAAAACTGATAGTGGAGAGCCTAAATGTTACATTTGACGAAGATGGTGTTCTAACGAATAATGATGAAGATCTAGAATATTTGAAACTTGAGACAGAGACTAAAAAAAGGTACAGAGAAAATTCTAGAACAAGAAGAAACTGTGAACCGGGAAGAAGTAAATAATGATCAACAAGATATATAGGAACAACAACAAGAAGATCCTCCAAAGAGAACAAAAGAATGGATCCAAAAGAACCATCCATCAAATCAAATCATTGGTGGCATAAATGAAGGAATTGGAACAAGAAAAGGTCGACATATTCGTCCATCACAACAAGCTCACATTGCTTTTCTAGCAAACTTTGAGCCTAGTAGTTTTGAGGAAGCCATCCAGAATGAACATTGGGTAGTAGCTATGAATGAAGAATTGGATCAAATCGAGAAGAATAACACTTGGGAATTAGTTCCATGACCAAAAGATAAAAATGTCATTGGGACTAAATGGGTGTTAAGGAACAAATTGAATGAAGATGGACAGGTTACCAGAAACAAAGCAAGAATGGTTTGCAAAGGCTATGCACAAGTGGAAGGAATTGATTTCGACGAAACATTTGCACCAATTGCCAGAATGGAAGCCATCTGAATGTTTCTCGTCTATGCATGTTCAAGAAAACTAAAATTCTACCAAATGGATGTTAAGTCAACATTTCTGAATGGCGAATTAGAAGAAGAAGTTTACATCGAACAACCTGAAGGTTTTCTACTATCAGAAAAAGAAGACTATGTTTGCAAGTTAAAGAAGGCTCTATATGGTCTCAAGCAGGCTCCCAGAGCATGGTATGCTCGTCTTGATGGGTATCTACGTCAACAAGAGTTCAAGAAAGGTACTGTTGATAGCAATATTTACGTACAAATAGATAAAGATAATTTAACAATCGTTGAGGTATATGTGGATGATATAATCTTTGGTAGCAATGATGATCGACTAAGTAAGAACTTTTCAACAAAGATGTAAAATGAGTTCGAGATTTCTTTACTTGGTGAGTTGACATACTTCTTAGGGCTTCAAATATCTCAAGAAGAGAAAGGAATATTTATATTTCAATTCAAGTACATTAAGGAAATGCTCAATAAATTCAAAATGGAAGATTGAAAACTCGTCCTTACTCTGATGGTAACATGTTGCAAATTGAGCATAGACGACTCATCTAAGGATGTGGATCAGAGGTTGTACAAATCTATGATGGGTAGTATTATATATGTAACAACCTCCCGACCAGATGTTATGCAAGTAGTTGGACAAGTACTAAGATTCCATGTAGCACCAAAATAATCACATATTATTGCCGTCAAAAAATTCTTCGATATATAAAGGGCAAAACAGAATATGGCTTGTTGTATCCCAAGGGCACCAATCTCATTATTCAAGCCTTTACAGATGCAGATTGGGCAGGAAGCATTGATGATCATAAGAGTACTGGTGGAGCAACATTCTATCTAGGTGGTTGTCTCATATCATGGTTGAGATAAAATCAAACCTCAATCTCGTTATCTACAGTGAAAGCAGAATACATTGCAGCCGAAGCTTGTCGTACTTAAGTCCTTTGGATGAAACAAACTTTGCAAGATATTCAAGTAAAATTCAGTGAGCCTATTCCCATCTTCTGTCATAACACCAGTGCCATCAACATCTCCAAGAATCCTGTCATGTATTAAAAAAACGCGTTTTGATCAAATATCATTTTGTTAGAGAACAAGTCGTTGAAAATAATATCAAACTTGAATATGTTGGTAAAAAAGAACAAATCGTTGGTATCTTCACTAAATCTTTACCTTGTGAAGCATTTGAATATCTTCGCTAGAAGCTTGGTGTAGGTTTTAACCCCGTACAGAAATTACCTGCATACGAATTCTAAAACACAAAAAGTAAACAATGCGAGAGCGTAACACATAAAACACATATACATAGAGATTTTCCCCTAGATCCCAAAACCGAGACTACCAGCTTGATTTTTCATTATATTCCTTTCAATGTTACAATACATATATATACATGCCGAAGCATCCAATACCATGGACCAAAAACCATCTCGTCCAAAACCATGGACAAAAACCATAGGTAGGTTCGCCCAACCTAATATAGGGTCCAATTTTTTTTTTTTTTCGCAAGGCGATGCCCCAAACCTCATAGAGGGGGGCTATCCACCCCCTGTGACCCCTCCGCTGCACAATTGGTGCAACGAATGGGGGGCTATGCCCCCCCTCTAACCCCCTGGTTCATTACGTAGATTAGTCGTGGAAAGAATATAACACAACCCAACAATCTCCCACTTGTTGTTTTCTTTCCATAGGGGGCCACAAGAGAGCTTAGTCATTTTTCCAGCCCTGAAATGCCCATTGTTTATCTACACCAGGAGAACTTCTCAGAGCTCATAGATTTTGTCAATGCATCTGCAGTATTCTCAAAGTGTCCACCTTTACCAGCAACACCTTTTTGTCTTCTATCATTTCCCTCACAAAGTGATACTGAACATCAATGTGCTTTGTCTTTGAATGATATGCGGGGTTCTTTTGCCAAGAAAATTGTACTTTGGCTGTCACAGTCTATCCTTATAGCTCCCTGTACTAACCCCATAGTTGAACACAATCTCTGCAACCAAACTGCTTCCTTGCTTGCATGAGTGGTTGCCATGTATTCTGCCTCTGTAGTAGATAGTGCCACTAC
>APFE031135108.1:0-37308 GCA_000404065.3 Pinus taeda
TTTTTTTTTTTAGAAATTTTGTAAATATATATATGTCTAAGATATTATGGATAGTTTAATTTAATTAAATTCAAATTTAAGAGTGGAATAATTAAAATTAGAATTAGGGTTGTGATTAATTGAGAGAGGTGTAGAGAGATAGGAAAGGTTCAAGATAAGGGTAATTTAGGAGGTTAAGGTTGATTTAAGAGGCTAAGGTTGGAATCTAGTTGTCACTTATTTTCCATCTTTCATCATGATTGAGGTTGTTTGGGTGTTTTCCTATTTCTATGGCTTCTCTAAATTTTCTATGATGATAATGATCGATTTTGGCCACTACACTTGAGTTTTCAATATAGACATGATGATTAGTTTTACTGGAATGTTCAGCTAGGGCTGAGGTTTTTGAGCAGTTGTGTTTAATGTCAGTTGCATTTTCTTGAATCCTGGTTAGAATAGACCGACCGGTTTCCCCTATGTAGGTTCTGCCGCATGAAAAAGGAACCACGTAAACTCCTTTGTGGAATTTGGGATCAACAGGATCTTTGACTGATTTAAGGCATTCCGATTGTTTTCATGGGTTTAAAGGTGGTTCTAATATTGTTCTTTTTTAAAATGTATGCAATTTTGTTTGTAGCGCCCAATATGTAGGGGAGGTGAACCTTACTTACCTGATCATCCATAGGTTGTTTGTTTTTGGGATTTTCAGCTTTCTTAAAGGCTTTGATCATTTGGTGTTTGTGGTATCCATTCTTTTTTAATACATTCATAAGATGGTTTTTCTCATTCTCAAAGTGATCTTGATCCGAAATGCGTATAGCCCTGGTTACTAGAGTGTTGAGAACACCGATTTTCTGGGATGGATGGTGGTGGGAGTTGGCATGCAGGTAGTGTTCTGTGTTGGTTTTCTTACGATATACTTGGTGAGATATGAAACCATCCTGGTTTCTATTGATTAGGATATCAAGAAAAGGAAGGCTGCCATTTTCCTCCATTTTCATTGTAAACTTGATGGAATTAGATTGGTTGTTTAAGTGTTGCAGGAACATTTTTAGTTTCTCTATTCCATGGGGCCAAATGATGAAAGTATCATTGACAAATCTTTTCCAAAGTTTGGGTTTTATAGGGGAAGATTCAATGGATCTGGTTTCAAAGTCCTCCATAAAGAGATTGGCAATGATAGGTGATAGAGGAGATCCCATAGCCACACCGCAGGTTTTCTCATAAATTTCATCTTTAAAACTAAAGAAGGTTGATTTGAGACAAACCTCAATTAATTTGGCTGTTTCAGAGCTTGTGATTTTTTCGAATATCTTCATGGCTTCATCTATGGGAATGTGGTGGTGAAACGGTCATCATGAAAACAAGTGATTATAATGATAAGATTATAGACCACATTACCAACAGTGGTTGTTACAGTAAACTAAAGAAAAATCCCTTAAAAAAGATTTCCAAAATTGTACAAAATCTAATAAAAACAAGTAAGGAGCATAACATTAAAAATCTAACAGAAAACAACCCCTACACCCCTAGGATCTATGGAGACCCGAAGATACAGAAAGAGGGTATCCCCATAAGACCCATTGTCAATACCATAGGAAGGCCCACTTACCATCTGGAAAAATACCTCGCTAAGAAACTTAAGCCTCTGGTTGGCAACACAAGTTCCTTTGTCAAAGACTCCACTCACTTCATCAATGAAATCAAACATTTAAACCTTGACCTGAATGACATATTATTCAGTTTTGATGTAAAATATATATACACCAAGATTCCCATAGATGAAGCCATGAAGATAGTTGAAAAATCACAAGCTCTGACACAGCCAAATTAACTGAGGTTTGTCTCAAATCAACCTTATTTAGTTTTAAAGATGAAATTTATAAGCAAACCTGCAGTGTGGCTATGGGATCTCCTCTATCACCTGTCATTGCCAATCTCTTTATGGAGGATTTCGTAACCAGAGCCGTTGAATCTTTCCCTCTAAAACCCAAACTTTGGAAAATATTTGTCGATGATACTTTCATCATTTGGCCCCATGGAATAGAGAAACTAAAAATGTTCCTACAACACTTAAACAACCAATCTAAGTCCATCAAGTTTACCATGGAAATGGAGGAAAATGGCAGCCTTCCTTTTCTTGATATCCTAATCAATAGAAACTAGGATGGTTCCATATCTCACCAGGTATATCGTAAGAAAACCAACACATAACACTACCTGCATGCCAACTCCCACCACCATCCGTCTTAGAAAATCGGTGTTCTCAACACTCTAGCAACCAGGGCTATACACATTTTGGACCAGGATCACTTTGAGAATGAGAAAAACCATCTTATGGATGTATTAAAAAGAATGGATACCACAAACACCAAATGATCAAAGCCTTTAAGAAAGCTGAAAATCCCAAAAACAAACAACCTATGGATGATCAGGTAAGTAAGGTTCACCTCCCCTACATATTGGGCACTACAAACAAAATTGTGTACATTTTAAAAAACAACAATATTAAAACCACCTTTAAACGCATGAAAATAATCGGAAGATGCCTTAAATAAGTCAAAGATCCTGTTGATCCAAAATGCCATAAAGGAGTTTACATGGTTCCTTATTCATGCGACAGAACCTACATAGGGGAAACTGGTCGGTCTATTCTAACCAGGATTCAAGAACATGCAACTAACATTAAACACAACCACTCAAAAACCTCAGCCCTAGCTGAAGATTCCAGTAAAACTAATCATCATGTCTATATTGAGAACTCAAGTGTAGTGGCCAAAATCGATCATTATCACCATAGAAAATTTAGAGAAGCCATAGAAATAGGCAAACACCCAAAAAACCTCAATCGTGATGAATGATGGAAAATAAGTGACAACTGGATTCCGACCTTAGCCTCCTAAATCAACCTTAACCTCCTGAATTACCCTTATCTTGAACCTTTCCTATCTCTCTACACCTCTCTCAATTAATCACAACCCTAATTCTAATTTTAATTATTCCATTCTTAAATCTGAATTTAATTTAATTAAACTATCCATAATATCTTAGACATATATAT
This sequence comes from Pinus taeda, assembly GCA_000404065.3. Taxonomy (NCBI): domain Eukaryota; kingdom Viridiplantae; phylum Streptophyta; class Pinopsida; order Pinales; family Pinaceae; genus Pinus; species Pinus taeda. Next base: position 3,041 of record APFE031135108.1, read on the forward strand.
ATTTACAAAAATTTCTAAAAATATTAAAAAAAATTGAATTTTTTTAGAAAACATTATAAAGATTTGAAATTTAATAATAGTCTAAAAAAGATTCTATATTAAAAAATTGATTATAATTAATTTAAATTAATTCAAAACATATTAAAATTGAATCAAACATTATATAAAAAAATAATTTAAAAATACCTCATAAAATTTAATTATATATAATTAATTTTACCAAAAAAAATAAAAATAAAATAATAATATAATTATATCAATAAAATTAAATTATAAAACTAAAAATATTAAATTAAGAATAATTTAATCATAATTTTATTATTCTATCAAAAATTAAAATAATATATATATTTTTTAATTATAAATTAATAAGGTTAAAATGAATATTATTCTAAATAAATTATTATTATAAATCTCTAAAATTTTCATAAATTTCTAGTATTTTAATTATATTGTAAAACTCAATTATAAATAAAATAATTAAATTGTGGATTAACATAATATTAAATATTATTAAAAATTAAAATTTTATAATTTACATAATAATAAATAAATAAATTAATAAAATTTTATTATATATAATTTATTTATACCAAATAAAATAAAATAATTAGAATTATTAAATTATATATCATAAATTAAATTTTATAAAATTAAAAATTTAATTAGAATTAATTAATATCATAAATTCATTAATTCTATCAAAAATTAAATAATATTCTTTTAAGATTATAATTAAATAAGATAAATGAACATTAATTCTTATAAAGTAATTAATTATAAATCTCTAAGAATTTCATAAATTTCTTAGGAATTTTTATTTTTATTTTTTATTTGTTATTTCTTATTTATTTATTTATTTTTTATTACTGAAACAGATATATTTTATTATAGGTGGTTTGGTTGGGCTAGAGCCTAATCAACCAACGTTACACAACATTTCAATACATCTTAATTTAGCTTGATCTACTCTTTAACTTGAATTAAGGAATGCATGATAAGATAGGGCTATTGTCGTTAATGTTGAGATCTCCCGGTGCTAGGAGGCATCCTTTGTTTGCCATTACATCCGCTTCACTATTCGAGCTTTTGAGAATGTGGAGAATTTTGAAGGAAGTGAAGTCCTGCAGAATGATCTTTAACCTTTTCAGAGACTTGTTGAGGAAGGCGTTGTTGAACTGGTCCTTCGAGTTGATCTTCTTGATGAGAATTTCTGAATCTCTGAATGCTTGACATTCTTTAATGCCTCTATCACGGACAATTTGGCAGGCTTTTGTGAGTCCAAGAAGTTCTGCCTGGTTGTTTGTACGAGGACCAAGCCCCCAACAGAAGAAATATTTTCTAGAGTTGTCCGGGGAGTAGATGACTCCACCAGCCCCTGTAGCCCCAGGGTTACCCTTGGAGGTGCCGTCAAAGAAGATGGTAGTTTTATTTTGGGACCTCCACCATACTTGAAAGGTATCATCTGGTTCTCTAATTCTCCAAGGTGGATTGGGAAGGGGGAGGATCTGGGCATTGCCTTTAGGGTGAGAGATATGGAGGTTCAGCTAGTTCGTTTCAAAGGGGGGGAGAGAGGGGTCTGATTTATGAGATTGTAGTAGAGCAGATTCAAGGAGAAGGGCTTTTGCCTTCGCAGCTGATTTTGCAGGATTGTAAGGAGAGTTGTTGAAGGTCAAGTCATTCCGGGTGAGGCAGATTTCCCAACACACAAATTTAGGGATGGAGAGCCAAATGTGGTACCAAAGTGAATTGATGGGGATATTATGAGGATAGCTTTATAACCAAGAGGAGTAGAGATCAGCCACAGAGCTATGCTGGGGAGGGTGAACCTGCAATCCGAGAAGAATTAAATTCCAAATCTCTTTGGCAAAATAGTAATCTATGAACAAATGAGAGGTTGTTTCTCCAGCATTTCTGCGCTTCACGCATTTGTGTGGTCCTGCTATATTTCTTTTTAACAAATTATCTCTTGTTAGCTGTTTGTTGGGCATGAGGATCCAAAAAAAAAAATTACTTTGGGAAGCCTACTGATGTTCCAAACCTGTTTCCAAATGGTGGGAGAGCGGAGTCTGTCTTTTTTTGGCTGCAGGGCAATATATCCCATTTTTGAGGTGTAAGAGTTGGAGTTGCCCCATCCTCAGCTGTCTGCGCTATCACGATGAACAAGGGTAGCGTTGATGAGAAGCGGTTTGAGCACTTCAAGTTGACTATGTAGATGCGCTGGCACGATTGGGAAGTCCCAGTCAAACCAATTCCCACTGTTGTCCCATGCAGAGATGTCAAACAACTTACGAAAGCCTACGCTGAGGAGCCAGCCACTTAGCTCTCGGATCTGGTCATGGGAATTGAGAGGAGCACAATTCATTATGCGGTCTTCCCACAATATTTTTTTTTTGCCATTGCCAGGTATGCAGTATAGATGATTCTTGAAGCTGCTGATATTATTTCTACAAAGATTCCATGTTTGAGTGCCTGTGGGAGTATTGTCCACTGATAAATGCGTGAGAGAGATCCCCTGTGCATATTTGGTCCTGAGCGTTTCGCTGACAGGATGTGAAGGGTCAGAGTAGATTTTCCAAAGGAGCTTGTAGCCAAGAGTGAGATTAGAGAGAGCTAGGTCTCTGATCTGGAGTCCTCCGTCCACTGTTGGGTGCTAAACAAGATCCCAATTTTCCAAATGCAGTTTTCTATGATTGTCGTTGCCTCCTTTCCAAAGAAAATCTCTCAAAAGACTAGAAATTTGTTCCATGATATGTTTCGGTGCAAGAAGGAATGAGGCTTGGTAGATGGGGAGGGCAGATAAAACTGATTTTAATAAGATAGTTTTCCCTCCCTTGGTAAGCCAGTAACCTCCCCAGGAGATGATCTTGGCTTTAATCTTGTTGATGATGCCATGCCACAGAGTTCTATTATTGACTCCAGTTGTGAGAGGTAAGCCAAGATATTTGATGTTGTCCCAATGAGCAAACACTCAAAGCCAAGAATCTAAGCTATGTTGTTAAGACTATGTTGGTTCACATTCCATCCATAGATCGAACTCTTTCTATCATTTATTAGTGCTCCTGAGGCTCTGCAGTAACTTTTTAGAACCTTGTCGAAGGAGGTAGCTATTCTGATAGAGGCTCCGCCTAATAGGAGAGAGTCATCTGCAAAGAGTGCATGGTTTATAGGCTTTAGAACATTCAAAGTTCGAATTCAGAGGAGTCCACCAGTGTTCATTTCTACATCAAGCTTTCCACTGAGAGAATCCGCCATAAGAATATACATGAATGGGGATAACAGACAACCTTGCCTCAAGCCACGATAGACTTGGAAGAAGGATGCTGGGTGACCATTGACCAGGGGAGCAATCTAAGGATTTATGATGCAGGCTTTGATGAGATTGATAAATTGAGCAGGGAAGCCGAAGGATCGGAGAACTTGGAGGAGGAAGGAGTGATTGACCCTGTCGAAGGAATTGGCCATGTCGAGCTTGATCAACATCCCCTTTTCTTTCCTATATTTACTGGAATGGATAGCTTCCTGAACTTGAATGATGTTATCCAAGATGTCTCTGCCTTTGACGAACCCCCCTTGGGGACTGGATATTAATTTTTCAAGCAGGGGTTTGATTCTGTTTGCAAGGATTTTGGCCAAGATTTTGTAGGAGGCATTACATAGGGAGATAGGCCTGAACCTGCCAAAAGTTTCTGGATTGAACTCTTTTTGGATTAATGCTAGGAAGGTTGAGTTGATGCCTCCCCCAACCTTAGCTTTGCTGAAAAATCCATGTATCATTTTTAGCAGATCTGTTTTGATGATCTTCCAGCAGACTTTGTAGAAGTGAATTGTGAAGCCATCTGGCCTAGGTGCCTTGTCTAATTCCATTGCCCATATAAATTTGATGATTTCTTCTTTAGATAGAGGTTTCAGGAGAGTTTGATTGTCCTCTTGATTGAAGAGATGGAGGATGTTGGAGAGGAGGTCTTCGGTGTCTTCTAAACTGCCTTCATTCCCAAGCCCATAAATATTTTTGAAATGATTTTCAGCTGCTGTTTTAATTTGGTCAATCTTATTGCAGATCTATTTTTCTTCATTCTTGATCTCATAGATATGGTTTCGATATAGGCAGGCTTTGTACTGGCGATGGAAGAACGAAGTGTTTCGATCTCCTGCCTTGAGCCATAGACTACGGGATTTGAGTCTCCAGAACTCTTCTTCTCGTCTGAATGAGTGGTGGGTATTTCTTTGGTGAGAAACCTCTTTATTTAGAATTTTAGGGGTGATGTAAAGACCTTCCATTCCCATTTGTGTAGTTTCCAATAGCTGAGCTTCTTCATTTCTCTGATGGGAGAGGGATTTGGGGAAGTTTCTTAGCCACTCTTTTAAGGCTTTTTTGGTGGCTTTTAATTTTTTCTCCGATACATAGCTTCGGGATCCATTGATAGGGGTGCCCCATGCAGATTGAACCGTGTCTAAAAAGCCTTCTCTTTCAATCCAAATAGGACTAAATTTAAATGGGATTGGTCCAAGATCATCCTCAGGAGCCATGAGGAGTAGAATTGGCTTATGGTCTGAGGTGAGTTTGGGAAGAATTTTTGTAGAGATAAGAAGATTTTCCAATAACAAGGAGCTTTGTAGGAGAATCTATCCAATTGGGCAGATATGTGGTTAGTCCCAGTTCTATTATTGGTCCAAGTATATTTGCCTCTTATCGGGGAAAAATCTAGAAGGTCCCTCTGCTACATTAATTCTTCCACCAAAGGCAGCAGTTGGTCTCTGGTGTTGTTTCCCCCCCTATTTTCTTTTGGCTTCATGACTATGTTGAGATCTCCACCCAGGATGATGTTGTTGGGGGAGTGGAGGTCTAAAAATTTGGGGAGAGAGTTGCAGCATTCTCGTTTTTCAACATAAATGACAGGAACATAGAGATTGAATAGGGCTATAGTTAACTTACTTTCTAGATGCTTGAGCTCGGTAAAGATCCAATGCTGGGTCTCATGAGAGTTAAGTAGGTGGAAGTGATCTTCAGACCAGAGAGTTGCAACACCTCCTGAGGTTCCCCTCGAGCTGACTGCTTTGCCTGCATTCTTCTTCCATTTAGACTTGTTGATATCCATAAGGGCTTGCCCTTCGATTTTAGTCTCTTGGAGCAGGAGGATATCTGAGGGCTCTATTTTCAACAGATCTTTGACAACTTCGATTTTTGGTTGGGTCCCTAAACCTCTACAATTCCAAGAGACTATATGCATTATTTACCTAGCGAGGGATTCCTCCCTTGGAAGGTCTTGCTCTAGTGTTTCTCCTTATTGTCATTTCTATTGTGGATTGGATGCCTTGCATTTTTAGGCATTCTGCCTCCTCTTCTTTGACTACTTTGTGAGGCTTCCTGCCTACTCTCTTCGAGGGCCTCTCATAGATCTCTTCCTCTAAGGAGTCAAAGGGTTCTGCCACTTTTTTCTTTGTTATATCTGCATATGAGGGGATGGAGGGGCTACCCAGAGAGGCACCAGGTGAGGCAGCTCCGCCTTCATCTTTGTTAGCTTGAGGATCTTCAATCTGAGCTGGAGTAATAAGATCTGCTTCTGGAGGATCTGGTGAAGAGCTTCCTTTGGGATTTGGGTTCTCATACGGGGCCTAGGGGTTCCTTTTCATTTTCATGTTATTTTGAGTTGTTCCCCTTGTTGGGTCCTTTCCCAGTTGCTTTTGCATGTCCATTTTTCTGAACTAAGGTCCACTGTTCTCCCTTTGATTTATCACTCTATTCTTCAACTTTTTTCTTGCAGTATCGCGCAAAGTGTCCATAGCCATGGCAATGTCTACATTTAAAAGGAATATGCTCATAGTCTAGCTCTTGAATGTGAGACCATCCGGCAACCGTGAATTTTATTGCTTCTGGTAGTCCTTCTTCTAGATCTACTTCCACACATATTTGGGCACATGAGCACTGGTCTTTCCTGGCAACCTGATCGATGTATTTACGAAGGGAGTTGCCAATGATCTGGAGAGATTTCTGATTCCAACAGTGCAGGGGAAGGTGGGGAAGTTGCACCCATACTGGGACCGTAGTGGGAACATCCTGGGTCAAATCAAAGTCTGGAGACCATTTGTTTAGATATAAGCCTTGCGGCCCCATGAAATAGGGCATGTTCCTGAAGATGAGGCTCTGATCCTTGGCAGATTCAAACACGAACACGAAGAAGCCCTTGCCTACAAAATAAGATTTGATACCTTCCTTAATCAATGGGGAATTGTTTCTCTTGATCCAGTCATCAACTGATTTGGGCAAGGGCTAGAGACCAGTAAACTACCCTATGAGGCCTCGATTAGCAAGATTCAGTGCTGAGCGGCAAGTTTCTTCCATAGAGAGGGCCACCATGGGAATGCAGTCCTTCTTTTTTACAAATTTCTGTTGCTGTGTTGATGGGGGACATTTGCTGCATGCAACCACCATCTTCTGGAAATCGAGGACTTCAGGAGGGGGGGGGGGGCTCCGAGCCCCCATCGCTGATCATGGCTACTTGGGAGGGCATGTAGCTGCTTAGCTTCAGGCATCCGTAGCGCTAGCACAACGCAGTAGCTCGAGGGAGCTAGGTAAAAAAAAAAATAGAGTATCTATGTTTATAAATTTTAACATCTTAACTCTCAGGATTTTTAATTATATTGTAAAAATTCAATTATAAATAAAATAATAAATTGTTGATTAAACAATAATATTAATATTATTAAAAATTAAAAATTTATAATTATACATCATAATTAAATAAATTAAAATTAATATTAATTATAATTAAAATCATTGCAATATTGATTTATAATCCAAATATTCTTATAAAATTACAAACTATAGTAATTATTAAGTATTATTAATTATTAATTAACCTAACCTAAAACATGTCTGCTACCATCATTCCCGTTCTCTCACACTATTTATTCTTCCCGTTGAGATCTAGCTTATATATCTTTTGATCTATCCTGATGATGAGCCACAATGGATGGCTCGAAATGTCGATTTAAATAATCATGGATGCGATAATCCCAGAAGAAGAAAACACTACACAACAAACGTCTCCTTTTTTATCTAGAATAATATCAAGCATATGAGTCCATTCCCCATTGGAAGACTGTCTTCTTTCTTCTTTGTGATTGTGTAACAATATTCCTTTGTAGTTGGCAGTGAAAAAGGTTGTGCTACTTCATTAGTCTCATTGAAAATGAGGCCTAACTAGCCTAACTGGTACTGAGCCAGATGTTGTGACCTGGAACCAAGCAAGGTTAACCCATATACCATGTAATCTAAGCCAACGGTTTGCATGTGTTTTGAGCCAATTTATTATAGGTAACAACGTAATGTGGAGTAAACCTTTTTGCATTGTTCACAAAGTTGCATTCAATCCAACAATGAATTGATACCACATGGTTGTTGGAACATATTGTCCCAAAAGGCTAGTTAGAAAATTATCATTGTGAAGAGAGTAAGGAGACATGTAACTTCCATCCCCTCCAAAAATGATACTCATGGGAAATGTTTGTTGAAGATGAAGAGGAAGATCTAGCCGCTTTTCATCCCCCCCAAGGAAAAAAAAAAAGATATGCAACCATCAAATACAGTGTAGTAGCTACCTTAATCCCTTCATTTAAATATTGTGAATGATAGGAGCGAAGACACACATGGTCATACTCAGATCACACAAATTAATGAATTCATTGAACCTTCTTTATACGACACCACTACTTGGTAGCATTATAATGTTGGCATTGATGTCAACATAGTTATGGTGCTACTTGTCATATGCTTATGTCCAATGATGATGTGTGATGAGTGATTTGTGGTTGCAATGTTCAATTGGTTGGCATTGATATCAACTTGGTTGTGGCATGAATTAGTGGAGTTGATTTGGAGGATGAGTAGAGATGATTGCAAGGCATGGTATGATGGCTTGTCATAGGTTGATGATGTTGTTACAATGTTGAAGATGTTGTTGTTGTAGGTGGTTGGATTGCTGCTACAGGTATTGCATGTGCTTCTACATGTGTTGGAAGTGTTAGAGTTGTTGCTACAACTGTTGAGATGTTGTTGCATGTGTTGGAGGTGCCTCTATAGGTGTTGGAGGCAGTTGGATGACTTGATCCTACTACTGTAAGTGTTGGAGATGCTACTACAGGTGTTGGAGGTGTCTTGACATGTTGTCGTTGTTGCTTGAGGAGATGGAGGTGTTGGTCATGATGAGGAGTTTGGCAGGCTAGTGTCTACATGTCATTGACTTGTTTCAGTAGCTATTGGCTTATGTAATCAATTGCAAACTTGTTATAGAGGCTTGGAGGTGTGTTCAAGAGCTAATGAAGCTATCCAAGAAGTTTGGCAAAGATCTTATCTGAATTGGTTTGAGTTTTCCTCATCGTCTGCCCCAGCCACATGGATGATGGGCCATGAGAGTGACTGAGAGTTTCCGGTTACTGGGAGATAGGCATGTGCGAGCAACTGAAAAATTCCAATCAATTTTATCTTGTGTTGTGCAAGTGACTGAGGTTTTTCATGGAAATTTCTCTGCATTCCTTGCACAACTCATCTAATTTTGGTATTGTGGAGATGTTCTTGAACAAAAACTTTTAGTATATGGTCAGAAAAGGTAGTGCGGCCTCGAGAAGCTAATCAAAGTTGAAAATATCAAAAGGGAAGTGGAGTTAGTGGCTTGAACAAGTCAATGAGATGAATCCAGATCAAATCAAGCACATGAACAGATTTTGTGGAGCTCGATAGTTCTTCGTAATTATTGTGTTGAGCACCTCAGTTCATATATATATTAGAGAAATCTCAATGATAGTTGGTTAATTCTCTTGGCATGTGGAGTGAGTGTGAGTTTGGAGGATTGTGTGCAAGTTGCGTGAGTTGTGTGAGGCAGAATTTCTGAATCCGTTTGCAGGTGTTGTAGAAGATAATTGGTGTTTAATTCAGCCACCATATTATGTAGAGAGTGAGGAGTTGAACTAATGTTTGGTTGCAGTTCTATTGGAAATTGGTAGTAGTCAATGTTTGTTGGTTGTATGTAGTAGTTGTTTGCGAGCATATTTATTATTGTAGAGAAGGTTTTGTTGATGCATTTTTCATATTATTTTATGCAGTGTTGGTGTTGATTTATTGAGAGTTAATTAGAGAAAGAAAGTTGTTGTTGTTTTGTGACAGAGCCTAGTTTGAAATATTCTAAAATGTGGCTCTAGATGATCAATAAATCAAGATATATTAGTGAAGAAGGGATGGGTGTTCCTTGCTGATGGTGGTCGGTAGCTTTAGTATAGGAAGTAATATTCTCATAGTCTAATGGATGTTGGGTGAGGCTTGTTGGGGGTAGAGGCCTGTAGTGGATGGGTGTTCACAAAGTTGATTTAGAGTGAGAAACTTCCTTGTTTGACATAGTCATCTATTATGATGTAAAATGATTTGTTTGATTAATAAAATTTGAAGCAAAGCAACAACAACATCAAGGGTGGTTTTTTTCCTAGAGAAGGGTTTTCCACTAGAAATATTTGTGAATTTTGTGTTGAATTCTTGCATGGTTTTATTTGTGGATGATGCTTTAATATTTGCTTATGTGTTTCATTTTATGCATGGTTTGAGGAATAATTAATTTGATATAAAGTGTAAAAAGATTATAAGTGCCTTCACTACTGATTCACCCCCCCTGCTCAGTAGTGATCTAGTTTCCAACAATTGATATTAGAGTAGGGCTCTTGGTTGAAACTTGATCGCTAGAGAGCAGATATGGGGTTTGTTGGTAAATTTTTATTTTATTTATTTATTTATTTTTATTTTTTTATTTTATATACATATATATTTATTTTTAATTTAATTTAATTAATTTAGTATTTAATATTTCTTATTATTTATTATTATTATTATTATTAGTAGTAGTAGTAGTAGTAGAATGAACTCTTAAGGAATACCTGCTCTTACTGCTGTAAATTTCATGATTTGGCAAGAAAGTGTGAAATATAAATTGTTTTCTTATGGATCTAACTTGTGAAGACTGGTTTGTGAAGGTTATGATGATGATTCACCTTCATCTGAAGAATTGAAGCAAAATTATCAAGCAAGGCGAATTATTTTCGAAAACCTCCATAATGAAGACTTAGAGAAATTTGAGATTTAAAATCTGCTAAGGAGATTTGGGATAGACTACATATGTTATATGGAGCCAACAAAAACAATAGTGATGAAGAGGTTGAGAAGAGCAACAAAAGGAAGAAGGAAGCTCTAGTTGAACCCACTATGAAAAAAGACAACAAATCTGAACGTATAAGCCATAGTGATTTACTTTTGAGTTATATTTGTGATAGTGGTAATGACAATGATTCAAATTTAGTTAGTGAAAGAGATGATGGTCACAATTATATGCTCCTTAAGGTTGAATATGAATCTTCTTTGGTTTTTATTGAAGAATTTTCTAGTGAAATTGGTAGACTAAAAAATTTATGCAAGGAGCATGAGAAGAAATTGCAAGGTTGTAATGAAAAGGAGAAAAGTCTCATGGAAGAGATCACTACCTTGATGACATAACTAGAAAAATCTAAAAGACTAGAAGAGGTCAGTTGCAGCAAGAAAAAATATAGGAAATATTATGTTGAATCACTTGAAGGTGTGATTGACAAATTAAGAAAGGAACTAAAATAAAATCACCAAAAATTGGAGAAAGTAAAGAGCACCATAGCAGTGAATAAATTAAAAAGAAATTTTCAAAAGGGAGAGTCAAGCTTGCATGCAGGAAAGCATGACAAAGATGAACCAAATAATCTGGAAACAAAGAATGTGACCGACAATAGCACTAAGAAAGGAGAGAGAAAACTGATCCACTAACAACATCAAACAAGAGAACAAAGGAGATCATTTGCTCCTAGGATTGATGGATTTTAGAGGAGAAATCAAAACTCCTTTTCCCCCTTGATGGATGAGATCAAGTGCTTCAATTATCATAATTTTTGTCATGTGGAAGCTGATTGTAGAAGGAGAAAACACACATCCATGCAACAATATGATCAACCCAAAAGAGGACCTACATTCAATTATACAAGTTATTTCAATGGTCATTGTTTTGCTTGTAACATGTTTGGGCACAAAGCCATTAATTACAGATCTAGTGTGAGAAGATTGAGGTCTAATATGAGAAGAAAAATATTAGATCCTTTGGCTACATATCTTGGTCATATAGAGTGTTATATGTGTCATAATTTTGGGCACATGGACAAGGATTGTTAGATTCCTAGATCATTAAGGCAAATTGTTCAAAAGCAGCAGTCAAGGGAGAATGTGCAACCAAGGAACACATGGAAGAAGGAGCAACAACTAGGAAGATGTAGAATTGCACTTTGTTCTCATGATGAGGTTGAAATGTGGTATATTGATAGTGGATTCTCACACCATATGTCAGGAGATAGGAGAAAATTTCATTTTCTCAATAGAACCAAGAGTGGGCGTGTTGTGTTTGAAGGTAGTGAAACAACTAGAGTTTGGGAAGTGACAAAGCCAATCTTGGTGATAAGATGACAAATGCAGAAGATGTTTGGCTCATTTAAGGCCTAAAGCATACTATCTTGAGTGTGAGCCAAATGGTTGATGGGGGTAAGGAAGTTATTTTCAACTCCAAAGGTTACATCATCCGAAAGGAAGGATCAAAGAGAATGATTGCAAGAGGAGTAAAGACTCCAGATAATGTGTATGTGTTGAAGGGAAGAGTGAAGAGTAAGAAGAGACCAATGGAGTTCTCTTCCTCATCAGATTGAGAGTACGAGAGATCAACACCTATTGCATTCCATTCTTGCATGATAAATATACTTGAATGTCGAGGTACATTTGAGACTAGCATGGTCTCAAGGGGAGCATTGGCAACTTGAGGAGTTCTAGCAGTAATGAATTTTGATCTAATTTCTTCGCACACTTTCAAATCAACCTGACCACTTCATATGAGGTATATCATTCTCACGGGGAGCTATGTTTTCAAGGCTTGTTCTTTTCACTCATTATTTTTGCAACTAATATATTTATTGTATATGAGTGGAAAATACATGTAGATCAGCCTTGTTACTACATTCATTGATTATCTTCCAAATTCCCTAGCATGTAGACAGTGTGTAAATGACATGCATATGTGTCTTAACACTTGGACTAACCATATGTAAGCTTTCATATGTAGTTTGTTACAACTATGTACCTTTTATTGTTTCATCACATGTATTGGTGTTAGGCGGAATTTACGATTGTAGACAAAGGTGAATTCCCTAGACCTAGTGTATTGGTCTAGAACAATAGTTGACAAAGGATATAGAGTTTTTCTTAGAGAAGTTATAGAATGAGAAAGAGTCCTACCTTGAATCTATAGCAAGATTTTTTTTCTCCTCTCTTGTAAGCTCCAAGTGCTATAATTAAAACCTATACACATGGCTAAAACAAGCAAAGGATCTATAATAACCAAGTAGCATAGTTTAACATCTATATTCAATGAATCAACAATGCATTGAAATACATGAATGTAAATATAACACAACACATATAGGAAAAAAAGATACCCTTTGTATTAATAGAAATAGGAGAGAGTTTACAACCATAAATAGTAGTTGATATTGTAGATGTCTCCCCAAATTGACTTGTCATTCCTTGTCATAAAGCACACCTAAATATTAACCCTAATTCTTGAATATGATGACTCCTTTAGGTTCAAGGAAACAACATGAGGGCATAATCAATCTTCAAAAGCCAACCCTGATGATATGGATGACAATAAATTTATAGGAGAGGGATGCTACTTTATGATTTACCATAATGAGCTTGAGATCCACTTATGATGGGAGGATGAGGTCAAGGGATAAGAGGCGAAGTCTCCAAGGTAGGATTAGATAGGATTCAAGCTTCTTATCCATGGTAAATTGTTAAAAAAACCCTTGGAAGCTTTTAGAAGAGGAAGCTTCAGAATTATTTTTAATTTTCCAGAATTTCTAGAATCAATGCACCTGTTGAAGGGAGCAACTAGTTCTGACCAGCACTGGTACAAAAGGGAGAAACCAGCACTGAACGTAGTTGGCTAAAGGGGCAGGGTGCGCTGGGGATAAAAACATAGATTTTGAGCAATTAATCTGAGAAACTCAGACGTTTTGGAAAGTTCATTCTTAGGAATTTTTGAAGGGACAATGACAATATGTTCACAAATGTTGATTGATCCGGTTTGCAAACCTATTGACCAGATGTGAAAAAATGGCCTATAATAGATCCCCCCCTAAAGTATAAATTATGAAATGGTAGCTGATGACTGAAGTGCTTTACCTTGTGACAAGTTCGGATAAAGAACAATTGGTCGAGATCAATGTCTGTTACAATCCATTTTCATCATGATATATTTGTTGAGGGGGGCATACCCATACTCAACACATAAGCTAACATTACATGTACAATGATCAAGAATTTGCGTCCATTGATGACAAAGAGTGGACCCATGCTTGAATAAATGTATGTATGATCATAGTCATCATACTTTGTAATATTGTATTAATACTGAAAAACTAGATCCTGGGTCTTCTATCTGATTCACTTGATCGTCCAATGTATGATTCTAACGATGTGAATAAATAAGTTGAAGTCGAACATGGTAGACACCATATGATTACCAGCCAATGGTGTAAGTCGTTAACATATGTGAGAGAAATCATCGATGATGTTAATGGCTCTCAAGGTAGCAAAGTGCAATCTGTATGCTGTGAATGAATGAGTTGAAGTCGAAAACCACACATAATCTTTCGGTCGAAGGCCAATGATGAAATCTGTCTCCGAGAGCGAGGAAAACTACCATTGATGTATGCAAGCCCTAAGGTACCTAAGGGAGTTTCTAAGTCAACTTCCTAGATAATGAGTTGATGTCGATAGAAAGCGAATCATCACAAGAGGGCCTTGATGTAGCCCCCATCAACGACATGAAATGGGTTTCAATTTGAGGCATAATGATGTTGATATGGAATTGGTTCAGGAACGACATACATGAATGAAGGCTTAGGATTATTGTAGCTGATATCAACTGAAAGACTACCCTTGAACATATCAGCGACATTGAATGGAGTTGGTAGCATTGACCCAAAACTGAATATGGAGCCTTTGATATGGTGTGATGAACCAAAAAGACAAGTAGATTTCCCAACCCAACAACCACAAAGATGAAGTGGAAGAGTGTCATGTTCAAGAGTGAATTGCTGGAATTAATAGGTAGAGTACCCATTTTTCCCAATTTCCCCAAACATTTCTGGTCAATACCTCTTTGTTTTTGACAAGCTTGAGGAGCATAACATATTCTTGATCTATAAGTTCATCCTTTGGATGAATCCCTCTAAGTATTTTTGTCGAACCCTCAGAAGGAGTGGTTTAGTCTCGTCATGTTCGATAAGTCCATCAGTGTTTTATTTTTTCACGAGTCCAGCGAAGGTGAAACTTGACATCTTTTTCATGTTTAGAGAGTTTGAAAAAGAGGCGAAAAATAAAACTCCAAAGGTTCCTTTTCGTAAATAGTCGTCTGAGTCTGAAAAGGCAGAAAACGATACTCAGGGGAACTTCTTAGCCATGTTCAACTAAGGTATTATTTTTTTGTAAATAGTCTATCACAGTCCAGAAAAGGGTTAAACTTATACTAAATAGACATCTTTTCATTTAATTTAACAAGTTTGAAAAGTCATGTGCTTGGAAATATTTTCATGTTTAGGGAGTCTGAAAAGACCTGAAATAAGACTCCAGGGGGTTCCTTTTTCGTGAATTTACAAAGCCTGAAAAAGTGATAAAAGTATGCTCCATAGTCAAAATGATTTGTTTCAACTAAAAAAAACATCACAAGTTCCTTCAAACAATTGTTAACCTACTTATTTGATACATGGTAAAATTATGTCAAAATAATAAAATAAAATAAAATAATCATAAAAAATGACCATAAATAGGAGAATGTAATTTCAATGTTACTGTTTCACATTTTACCTCTTGTTGAGTGAGCTCTAATCGCATTCCCCCCCCCGGTCTTTAGTAGCTAATTGCAGCCAATCTAGTGGATCATTTTCGGTGCTGTCACTTCTAGTTAGGAGATATTGACTTCCTCTTTCTTTTCATGATTCCGGTTTTCCGTTTCGTAATTTTTTTTTTTCAAGTTTGGAGTGATTTGGGGCTTTCATTTTGCACCCTAGCTCCAACGCAACCCAACAATGTCGAAAAGTGCATTGGGCCAACAAAAGTATAACTCTGGAGGAAAATGTAGTGCACTGTCTCCCTTTAGAAGGGTGCGCTGGGCACATTTGAAAATTTTGTTTTACTCCTTTCACTCAAATTTATCTCAGATTTTTGCATGAAATTTATTCTAATGATTTTTCTTTTATGTTTCAAGTATCCATCAAAACAAAATGGATTTGATTTTGTGGGAAAGATAACATGACATCCAAGACATGGATGTTGTCAATGATCCAACAACCATCCAATCATTGAGAAACTGCAACCTTCTTAAATTATTTTGGCTTCGTGGGATGAGACAACGGATGGAACTATTGGAGTATCTTGTTCAAGCATGGGATGTGTAGGCACAATCCTTCAGGCGTGGAGCACATATGCTCAACATACAAGTAGAAGACATTTATTTCATGACAGGTTTATCAAGGATAGGTGCTCCTATCTCACTATCTGGTTCGAGAAGAGGTGGAGAGAATGTTAAAGAATATATTTCTACACACTATAGACCTCGATCCCAACCAAAAAAAGATAGGAAAATTGAGATAAAGGATGTGGCACATTTTCCTCTCAGGACAATCCTATTCACTATTGCTAGATTGGTCGATGCCGCTACCTTGAATTTGGCTAACATGTCCTAAATTCAATATGCATTAGAGTGCATAGAGTCGACAATGTTTAATTGGAGTGAAGGTGTATTAGAAAAGATGAAAGAACAAATCACCATGGAGAAATATGGGCGGTTGAAAAAATTTTGTATGGTTCCATTTTGATCTCATTCACTCTGGAGAGGATTCCATTACTCTTTCCACAACATATCTCACTCGAGCTTTCAGATCCTAGAGCTCCAGGGATGAGGAAGTTGGTAGACCTCATGTCTATACATGTAGGCTCGTCCTCCATGAGTTTCACACCTGTATTCTTTTGATGGCTACATATGTAGCTCATTATGGTTGAAGACTATCCATATGCAGGGATGGACTACCATGGAGATCTAGAGCTCTTACAACCCGAAGGTGAGCAATGGAGTGCCATAGGTAAAAAAAAATCATATTGACTATTTTAATTTTTAATTTGAGTTTTACAAATTTTTGGTATTTTGCATGTATCCAAGACTAATTATCGATTTTTACATGCAGACATTGGATACATTCAACCAATAGGTTCATCCCATCTTCAGCATGTTGGAGACCCATATCATACATAGGTTGGAGCTCAGGTTGTGGCAGGGCTATGACAGGTATTGTAGGATCTCAATGTGGCTGAGACTCTCGTAGAGGTCAAGCGAGATATGGAGGGATTGACCCAGGGAATACTAGAGACTAGGGTCAATCAAATCCCTATGAGACTACAACATTATACTATTGGAGTGCTTGAGCATATTAGCCAACTATTTTGCAAAGTAGCTCGCGTAGTTGTTTGTTATCATGAGAAGCATCGAGATTAGTCTACTAGGAGGCTTATAGAGCCATATTTTGATTACATATATTTTTGATATGATAGGTCATGTGGTCATATGTGTCTCGGGTACATCTTTTTGTAAAACCAAACTTTGATATATATACAAATATCTGCATATCATTGTTTATTTATGTGTTCTATTATCTTGTTCAATGTATGTGATGTGAATTGAATTTAGTTTACATGTGTCTCAAATGTCTGCCTAAAACATGATTTTCCAATGCATCTGTCAATGTGTTTAGAATTCTAGGAATGTGTTGATATTGGATATAATCAAAATATATTTCCAGAAGGCGAACCATTAAGAACATATGAAGCATTGTTATACTTCTGATTGAATAGACATTAGTCAAATGTAGTACTACAAGTTGTGAGTCAATTTTGAAAACTATACGACAAATACCATGAGAAATAACATCAAACAACAGCTCTATCACTGTGTTATACTTAGTGATGTTATTGGTAGAGTGGCTAATACAAATTCCTTGTAAACTCACTAACTCACCATTTAGAGCATATATAGCCCACGCTTCAGAGAAAAAGTTCCAAGTACGACGACTAATGCCATCAGCATAACCAACATATGGTTGAAGGGATGCTGGCATCTGAAAACCAAATGTAAAGCAATATTAATAGAAATGGTAGGAAACTCTGAAGGGAACACACTACAAACACACTCAATACACCTATAGGCAATATGTACATAGTGAACTATGCAAAAATGACTTAAGCATAATATTTCTTGAGGTACAACCCATTTATGGGTTGCGCCAATGGAACTCCATCAAAATCAATAATCGCATAGGCCTCTTTAGCAGAAACATTTTCAACAATGTATGGGCCTAGCCACATTGGCTCGAACTTTCTAGACCCTAACTTATGAGGGTCTTGATTGTACAATAGGACAAGGTATCCTTCCAAGAAGGAACAGGGCTTAAAATTCTTATCGTATTGCGCCTTAATGCATTTCTTGTGGGCCTCATTGGCCATTGCGACATCACATCGAGTTTCATCTAAGCATGTCAGATGCAAGAGACGCTCTTCTTATGCGGAAGTGGTAGGGAGGAGTTCGAAAACAAGTTTCAAAGATGGAATTTCATACTCAATAGAAAGGATTGCTTCAAGACCATACACTAGTTGAAACGACGTGAACCTGGTAGCAGTCCGAACAAAGGTTTGATATGCCCACAAGGCTGGGTAAAAGATAAGATGCCAATCCAATTTTTGGATCCCTACCATGTGCTAAAGCATCATTTTTAATACTGTTGATTTCTTTGACTTTCCCATCCTGTGGGTAGTAGGGAGTTGAGCTTTCATGGTGAAGGCCCAACTTGGCAGTGAGCTCAAACATCATGTGATTATAGAAATGCTTCCCATGGTCTATAACTATAGCCTGTGGTACACGAAACCTTGAAATGATGTAATTTAAGAGAAAGAGAGTAGTTGTTTTTCCAGTGTTATTATATGTAGGCATCACCTCAGCCCACTTGGTAAAATAGTCTACCGCCATAATGATGTAGCCATGACCCTTGACCGAGTGAGGGTTACATGTCATAGTCAATGCCCCATTTTATGAAAGGTCTAACAGTGATAATAGGGTTTAAAGGAGTTGGTGGAGCATGAGTTTTACGATCATGTATTTGGCAGGCATGACACTTTTGGACTACAAGGATACAATCGTGAAACATAGTAGGCAAAAAGCAACCAACACATAAAATCTTTTGTGTGGTGGCATAACTAGACATATGTCTAGCACATGCCCTAGCAAGGAATTCATTTTTACCTTTCTCAGCCTCCTCATGAGTGAGGCACCATCAAAAAATCGTATTGATACCACAATGATAAAGGGTGTCGCCAATTATGATATAGTTTTTAGCTTGATATCGAATATGTCGTTGCTCAGAGCGAGAGGTATCATGCTAGAAAGTATGGGTCTAGAGATATATGATGATGTCTCCATACCACGAGTTAGATGAATCTATCAGGAACAACAAATCGTCAAGAATAGAATCATCAGATGTCATTTCAGTTTCGAGAGTGGGAAGGTCGCAGATCAGTTCAAAAAATACTAACGATTTCTTGGATTTGGATTTGGATTTGATGAACTCCAAATTGAATTCCTGGAGGATGAAAATCCATTTGGAATAATTGCCCCCCATTAATAGTCATGAAAATATGTACATCATGGGGTTGCAATCAGAAACAACCATGGTCTTGCGAAGCAGGATATAGCAATGAAACCTTTGGACAACTTGGACAAGCACCAAAGCTAACTTTTCAACGTGAGTATATTTGGTTTCAGTATCATTTAATTTTTGAATCAAATGATAAATGGGATGTTGATCCCCA
Source organism: Pinus taeda (assembly GCA_000404065.3). Taxonomy (NCBI): domain Eukaryota; kingdom Viridiplantae; phylum Streptophyta; class Pinopsida; order Pinales; family Pinaceae; genus Pinus; species Pinus taeda. The sequence continues at coordinate 22,062 of APFE031135108.1, forward strand.
ACACCGTCCTCTTGAACCAATATCATAGTGATGGTAGTAACTGCATCCGCGAGGTACAGGAAGTAATCGTGTTGATAATCTAGGGGATACAACAAGGATGCCCGAACCAGAAAATATTTCAAAGCATCAAAATACTTTTGGGAAGTGTCATTCCAATGAAAGGTAACCCCTTTCTTCAACAGTCGAGTCAATCCTTTGGTCAATTTGGGGTAATTGGGAACAAATCTCTATAGAAAGTTAGCCTTCCCTTGGAGTCATTGTAGATGAACAAGATAGGAAGGAGTAGGCAAATCTAGGATCACTAGGAATTTCAATGGATCTATATGAATCCCTTGCTTTGACATAATGAAGTCAAGAAGTTGAGCGAATTGCACACAAAACACACACTTATGTGGATTGAAACTGATGTTATAATGTCGACAACGTAAAAATATAACCCTAAGATGCATGGGATGATCCACATGATGTTATGAAACCAACTCACAAAAAGATAGAAAAGACAGTTGAACGCCTTAGAATTCATCCTCTTCGAGGGGGCAACCTCCTTTACATTACACAATGGAACAATTCTTGGATGATACAAATGAAATACCTCCTTTCTATATATAGGAGTCTACGGGGTCATAATATAATTAGAGCCGACATAACAATATAATGTAAGGGCACAATAATAACAATAGTGGGCTTCTATGGGGCACAATAGTCGCAATATGGGGACTACATGGGTACAACAATATAATAAGGGGGTTGTACTAATAACAATAAGGGGTTACACTAGTAGTATAGTGCCTAACATGCCCCTCTCCTTCAAAAAGTGTTGTCCTCAACGCTTGAGTAGTTCTTGATGCTTCTGTATAAAAGTCTTGTCCTGCCATGTGGAATCTTCAATGGGTAAGTTATTCCACTTGATGAGATACTCTGAAATTGATCGATTTCGTAGCTATCAGGTTCGTGTTTCTGTGACTGCTCCAGGTTCCAATATGATTTTTCCTTCTTCTTCAAGTTTTGGCAATATTGTTTGAATTGGGATCTTCTGCAAATTTTGAATGAGTGGCCATACTTCATCCTTCTTCCATTCATCCCTTGCTTCATTTATCCAATTTGGTTGGATTATAGAAATAACACAAAACAATGCTTCCACATCCTCATCCTTTCTTGAGAGTACGTCTGCAACAAAACTTTTCTTCCCTTTTCTATAGATGATGTCAAATTCATAACACAACATATTTGTGACCCATTGTTTCTGTTCTTCTAAAGATAATAGTTGTTCTAAAAAGTATTTAAGACTATCATGATCCATTTTTACCTTGAAGTGTCTTCCCATTCAATAAGGTCACCATTTCTTAAGTGCAAGTAGCATTGCCAACATTTCCTTCTCATAAATAGCTTGCTTGAGACGTAGCAGTAAAAATACCCAATCACCTACATCAAAACATTTTTCACTACGATGTTGATCTACTTGTTGTTTCATTCGATTTTGCACCAAAGTGGCGTTATCCTTTAAAAGTTGGAGAACTTGTTGTTGATGCTTGATGTGATCTTTCACTGCTTGAACCTTTTTCTTCTTGATATGTCCTTCTATCTTGAGAGTTTGAGGAGTGGTAATTTCTTCCAATGCTTTACAAGATATGGACAGATTCATTTCTTGATGCGATGTGATCTTTCACTTCTTGAACATTTTTTTTCTTGATATGTCCTTCTATCTGAATAGTTTGAGGAGTGGTAATTCCGGTCAATGCATGACAAGATATGGTTGGATTCATTTCTTCTTTCGTGATGTGATCTTTCACTTCTTGAACCTCTTTCTTCTTGATATATCCTTCTATCTTGAGAGTTTGAGTGGTAATTCTTGCCAATGCTTTATAAAATATGGTCGGATTCATTTTTTCTTTCTTTGGGGTTGGGTCTTGGCGTATATCCTCTTCTTTTGATGTTTCTTGATCCTTTTCTTCCTCCTCTTCATACTCTATGTAAAATAATTTCTTCTCACCACATTTATGACCTTTAGTGCATTTGCTATCACAATTGTAACAAAGCCCTTTTTCTCTTTTTTCTTCCAATTGTTGTGGTGTAACCCTTGTAGGTTGTGGAAGGCTAGGAGAAACAACACTTCCATATTTATAGTTGTGAGGGGTAGAATTCCTTGTTGCCATAATTTCGCTTTCAATTTTTCTTGCCAACTCGATTGCCTCCTCCAATGAATCAGGTTCCCAAAAATGAACCTCATGTTGAACGTTATCCTTTAAAGTCCCGATGAAGACATCAATCCTTTGATTCTCTGTAATATAGTTTACCCTTCTATTCAATTTTTGAAAGTCCTCAATGTGTTCTTCCATTGAACCCTTTTGTTTGAGATATATAAATCGGCTAAAGAAGGAGTTTCTCTTTGTATCCTCATAATGTGTTGTCATTTCCTCTGTGAAAATTGACCACGTAACAAGTGGTTTATGAGAACAAAACCCTTTATACCATAAAAATTGATCTGGTTCTAAATATGAAGATGCAATACATAACTTTTGTAACAATGGTACACCATGTATATCAAAATATTTCTCCATCTGTAGTATCCAATCTAACAGATCCTTGCCATCAAACTTCCTCATCTCGCTTTTTCTTGATTTTAGGAGCTTGATCTTGAAATGACTGTAACTCTGTAATTTCAGATCTTCTAGTTATGAAATCGCGATCTGTGGTAGCCCTCTGTGTCCTCTTTCAAATGCCACCGGTCCGATCAAATTTAGATTCTCCAAGAAAGATTTATGCACAATATCCCAAGATGACCTGATTATATACCTTTTCAGAAGAGTGAACTTGTATGAAGTGTCACGTGTCACTCTTTCGACCTTAGGATTTGAAAATTTTACACATGAAACTATAGTCCATCCTATTTCTGTAACTTCTGACGAAATTTCAATCTAATGCCCAAAACAAAAGTTATGACTATTTTCCCTAGGTCACCTATTTGGAATGTAATTCGGGAGTCTGCAAAAATGCCAACCTCCTTAGATCATATCTCTGCAAATATAGCACAGAAAGCTCTGATATTCGGACCTGCAGTTCAGAAATATTTCAGCCCAAATGGGTTTTTTTTAGCATCTGAAATGTCGCAGAAAAAAGTTATAGCGCAAATGCCACGATGACCTATTTGGAGCAGCAAAACCCTAGAATTCAAACCTCTAATACCAAATTTTATGAAACCAAGTCACAAAAACATAGAAAAGACAGTTTAACGCCTTAGAATTCAGACTCTATGAGGGGGCAACCTCCTTTATATTACACAATTGAACAATTCTTGGATGATACAAATGAAATACCTCCTTTCTATATATAGGAGCCTAAGGGTTCATAATATAATCAAAGCTGACATAACAATAATAATGTAAGGGCACAATAATAACAATAGTGGGCTTCTATGGGGCACAATTGTAACAATATGGGGACTACATGGGTACAAAAATATAATAAGGGGGTTGTACTAATAACAATAAGGGGTTACACTAGTAGTATAGGGGCCTAACACATGATTTTTTGAGTGGGAAGGTAGGTCATCCAAATACAGTTGTACAATGTGTTTAATTTCATGAAAGGCATAATTCATTGCCCTCTGAAAAGTTGCCCCAACATTTTTGAATTTGAATGGGATATTTCGATATGAGAATGTGCCCCATGGACAAATAAATGTGGTTTTATGTTGGTCTGATGGGATAATGTTGATCTTATTATAGTCAGAAAAACCATCCATAAACGAAACTCTTTCACTGCCAGCACAATCATCAACAATCTGATCAATAAACGAGGTAGGATAATTGTCCTTAGGACAAGCATGATTGATGCCTTGGTAATCAACGCACACAGATTGTTCCTTGTTTATTCAAGAAAGGAACAATGTTCAACACCCAATCAGATAGAGATACTGGGTAGATGAAACCATCACGAAGAATAGTTTAAGCCTCAGCATTGATAACAATATCCTTTTTAGGATGGACTAGACATAGGCATTATCGAACTGGTTTAGCATCGAGATATGTTCTGATTTCGTTTACAATAATGTTTGGATCTATACTTGGTATCTTTTTGTATGACCAAGCAAAAATGTCTCAAAATTCCTGGAAAAGGGCTTTATAGATCTTGATCTCATTGAAAGAGAAAGGTGCACCGATATGTACATTTTCAACAATTTTGGCTTGATCGAAATATAAAGAGGGATATTCTGTTCAATATTCGACAAATTCTTCTCGAAATTGATAGCGTGAGTAGATACAAAATTTGCGAATATCTCAAGGACAATGGGTGAATAAATATCACTAATATTATCCTCAAAGGAATATGAAAAGGAGGAACTATGATGCTTTCAACAGTAGAAAAGGTATTGAAGAGAGGATCAGAAGAGGTATCATATTATAAGGAATGATCAACTTAATTGATCGAAGAGAATAATCAGAGTGTGCCAAACAGGCTGAATAGATGGCTTCATATTTGATCTCAATAAGACTCAGCGACACGCGGCCACCAAAGGTATCAATATTAGATACATATGATACTATCCAAGGATCAGATGGAGTAGTAGAGGAAGATATCACATTCATGTAGGAAATTGGGTTCGCGTTGTTGGGAAGGGCATAAGGAAGAGGAGGAGGAAAAGAAAAGGCCCCCATAAGGGAAGAATCCTTAAGAAATGCCACCCTAACAGGATGATATGCATGTGGGGTTTCTCCCATAAGAGGGATGCTTCCAGTAACTTGAAAATTATTGGAAAATAAGGTGAGTTGATAAATGGCCACTATGCCCCCTTTATGAGGGAAGGTTATGATTCTAAAATAAGTCGAAACAAAATTAACCACAATGTATACCCATGTATGAACTAGTAGAATATTATAATACAATGGCCTGTCAATAACTCTGAATTCTACTGACACTGTATTGCCACCTAATTCAACTTGTAACGAACTCAAAATTCTATAAGGCTTGAAGCCTCTTCCATCAAAGACCTTTAGAGTAGTCAATGACTAATTTCATTGAGGAGAACAAATGGCCTTACAGTAAGAAAGATACATGATACAGATTGAAGCTCCTTCGTCCATAATGGTTCGCTGGATATTATTACTTATAACAACAACTTGAATCATAAAATCCAATTGCAGGGGAAATCTAGGCATTTGATTCTCATTATTAAAGACTACAAAGTTAGAATATGAAGGATCAACAAGTCTAATTGTAGCAAGTAAAGCCTTCTTCTGGGTGGGACAATTTTGCAACACCTTGAGGGTTGACATAGATGAAGGAGGTTGAGCTAGATCCCCAACTATGTTATAATTTTGTGTATCTCTTGCACAAGGGTTGAACACGGATTTATGAGTAATGCCCTTGGGAGGTTTAACAGTCAATTCAGTAGGAATCACATTTGGAGTAGGATTCGAAGCAGATGGGGTAGAACTGGTAGGTTGATCACTAGTCTAACATGTTGATGGATTCACATTAACATAGTCCTTATTTCTCGTTGCCACTATAACATCATTTTTTAGCTTTGTGGAGGAAAGCATCATAACCATGTTAGAAGAGGAAGCAAGATCCTGAGCAACCATGTTAGTCTATTGATTAGGAAAGGGATCTGTCACCATTGTAGGTGTGATAGATGATTTAAGGAATTGATTTACTTCTGCCTGATGTGGACAATCACGATTTAAATTCTCCTCATTTAAGCAAGGGTAATGAGTTTTCCACTTTTCTTCGGAAGACTGGTTATTTTGTTTGTACTACAGACGATTATATTTATTCTTTTTGCCTTTTCCTTTCTTCTTGCTTCCTCATTGCTGAGATTTTCCTTTCGTGGATTGGACGACAATGATCTTAGAAGTAGAAACGAGAGGAATGGTAGGAGAGGTGTTTTGGGCTTCCACAACAAGAGTTGAATCATATGGTTTACTCACTGACTGCTAACTAGCAGAACCAATCATGCCATCAATGACACGTGATTATTTACTGGGAGGCTGAGGAACTATGTTGGAAGGTTGCAGAGAATTTGGTATTTTATCATAGAGCATGTCAGATTGGGTATAAATAAGATCAATACATTGCACACGAGTAATTACCTGCTCTTTAGTCACAACCCGCCTTTAGTGAGATCTTTTGTTATGGATGGTAATAGAGACTTAATAAACCATTCAACTAACAATTGGATAGGAATGAAAGTTTTGACTAAATGATGATGACATCGCCACTCATGAATATCATCAGAAATATGAGTGGAATTAGATTGTTTGAAGAAAGTCAAAAGTTCAATTCCGGTTTCATAGTGAATGGGAAAATGAAAATGAGTTAAGAATGTGGTCGCTAAGGCAGTGAAATTTTCGAACAAAGCTCGTGGAAATTCAATGCACCATTTTGATGTTGTACCAATAAGTGTTCGATGGAAAATACATATTTGAATAGAGTCATCATTTAAAGAGTTTTAAGAACACCATAAATGATATGTCATGACATGTGTAGATGACTCTTCTCTTGGATTTCCACTAAACTTTGGGATATCACTAGGAAATTTCGTAGGAATAACAGGCCATGAGGGAGAGTGAAAAATGGGATAATTTTTAAGTCGGGTTAGATCTGGAAGTTCAAGGGTGGCCACAAATGGAAACTATCAATTAAAGTCAAGTGGGGGTATCTTTGGTAAGATGGGATGGATTGAGCAATAGGTATCTATGCTCCTGTATATGGAGGATTCTGATAACCTGGATAAACATAACCTTGCTACCCACTTCTGGGATAACCTTGTTTTCCAGCTCCAGGATAACCTTGCGAAGATTGAAATGGATGGATTTGAATTTTTTGACCTTGGTAAGGCATTTGAGGAATTCCTGGATATGGTTTCCATATGGGATTTTGCATCATACCTAAATAAGGTGGAGTAGGTTGTGTCTATGCCATACCATATACAATTTGAACCATTTGCATTTGAGGAATAGCCTGACCAAGCAATGGAGGTTATAAGGGACCTTAAAGAGGCTGGGTAAGTGGGACTTGGGAGGCCCTAGAGACAGGTAGAAGAGGTTTATTTTGAGGTGCAACCTGCAAGGGTTTACTTGCATGAACTTGAGCTTGAACAAGTTGAGACATAGGTTGTCAAATAAGAATCTGAGATGTAGGTGGAACAGGTTGAAAGGTTTGAATTTGATTCAAAATCAAGCTAGGTTGTACAGGAAATGTAGGTTTCCAAGGATTGGCAGCCATTCATGGATATGGAGGACTCAAATGAGGCTAAGCACTAGCTTGCGGTATTGAAGAAGAAGCTTTGAAATTATTTTTAATTTTCCTGAATTTATAGAATCAGCATGCCTGTTGAAGGGATGAACTAGTGCTGACCAACACTGGTGCAGAAGGGGGAAACAAATGTTGAACGTAGGTGGACAAAGGGATATGGTTTGATGGTTAACAACATTGATTTTGAACAATTGATATGAGAAACTCAGATCTTTTGGAAAGGTCATGCTTAGGCTTTGTGAAGGGATGATGACAAAATGTTCACGAGTGTTGATTGAACTGGTTTGCAAGCCTATTGACCAGATGTGACAAAATGGCATATAAAAATTGGCATGATGGATATTTTTGCCTATTGATGTGCTTATTATGATTTGAGTTCATGATGTATTGTGTTAATATTTGATGAAACTCATGATGATGAAGATGTGTATTTGTTGCTGCTTCTATGACATATTTCCATGTTGTTGCTATTAGATGATTTTGTTGCTAGCACCCACATGGAGCATGGTGGTGTTTGCTAGGGGTTATCATGATTTTGTTGTAGGATCTTCATTATTGAGATGGTGATGGTCAAGGTGTTGAGTGGCCATGAACTAGCACATGATGTGGCTAGTTCTTCTATTGTTGTTGCTACACATTGAGAGATTATATCATTTCTCATGGAGACTGTGTATTTGTTGCACATGCTATATATTACATTTTCTTTTGGTGTTTCCATATGGAGCATATATCATTTCTCATTGATACCATGCACTCATGTTATTTCATATTTTTTCCATGTATAGAAGAGAGCACCATTGTGTGCGTATGTAGAAGCCACGTATCATCATCGTTTCATCCTTTGGGTGTATTGGTCATAGAGAGACCCATGGTGTCTAGTATGTCTTGTCATCAGTTATGTATGGGTCAATGGATGTCCAAGTCATGTTCTATTTTGTATATCATTGATGTAGCCCCACTACATTGGGTGCATGATGTAAACTTGGGTCCATAAAAGTCTTGGTTGATGATAGGTGTAGACAAGTTATATGTCAGTCCTATGTACTTGTCACAACCATGTATTTTATCCATGAAGCATTATGTATGTATGGTACTTCATTGTATACCTTGTCCAAAGTTATTTGGAGTCATGGTTCATGAGGAGTAGTCTCTTGCACTTGGAAAGGAGGCTTATTGCAACATGTTAGCACTATGTAATTTTCCTAGGCTGAGAAAGAAGACTACAAAGGTAACTACAAACCAATTTTAAAGCTGGGATCTAGCCCTTCCAGATTCAGAGAGGGATCTATTAGTATGATCTAATTTCCTCATTCAATATTTTATTTTAGGTATCGAAATTTGAGGTGGGTTTTTCAAAATTTAGGTTGAAAGATGTTGGAAAAGTCCATTGGGAATGGAGTCATAAATTTTTGGTTAATCAATTACAAATGGACAGAGTAACTATAATAGGGAAGGGTAGGCAAACCCTTGGATCCTTTAAGACATTTATGGTGTGGATGATATGAAAAAGTAGAAAATAAATTAAATATAAATCATATTGAAATGAATTTTATATTTAATCTCATGAGGAAAACATTAAGACTTTTTATAACAAGCTAGCGTAGAGTACACTAAGTAAATTCAACTCCTAATCTTCTTGTAACAATCAGGAAGGGAAATTCATATGGAAACTAAGAAAAAGGAACAATTTAACATAAGGGAATACATCACCATTTGTTTGACACAAGAATCTTGGAACAAAATTGTCTCTGTATTTCTGAAAATCGATTACTTTGAGTACAATCCATGACTTACATCAAGGTAGAGCTATTTTCTTCATACATGTTCCAACCCTTACTAAGTATTATTACAAAATATTTATACACTTTCAATTAAACTAACTTCGGATTACAAAAAGCAATTGATTACAAAGTAGTATCTAACAAATATATATATATTTCTGAAATTGAACTAGAAAATAGGAATTCTAGACAAATTCGACTGTTTTGTTGAAAATTTGAAGGAAATATGTTGTTGACTATAGCTATTTTCTAGCCCCTTCTGTTTTTCTTGTTTCCAAATTTATAATACTTCTATTTGTTCTTATTTGACCAATTCCAGTAATTGGTCCCATTGCTCTTGACATGGGATAGAAAAATTTACCATGTTTCTAAATCTTTCATCTACCTCTATGTAGGTTTGGAAAGTTGGATTGTTTGGAAACAAGTGATGATTCTCATGATGAATGTTTAGATCAAATTGTATGCCTTCCAAATAGGCTTCTCCACTGATAGTTCCCTTTTCCTTTGCAAAATTAGATGTATCTATGGCTATTTTGCATAATTGATCCTAGTAATTTTCTAATGGAACCAATTTTCCATTAGAAATTTTGAGAGTTGGAAGTCCTTTCTCCTGCAACAAATAAAACTTCTTGTTAAATCTTATGACCTGTAGCTCCATTTCTTTGTACTTATTCTCCAAATGCACCATAAGATTCTTCTTAGTCAATACTCTTTTCACTTCCATTATTGTCTCTATCATGTCCTGAATATTTAGCTCTTCAAGCTCATCTCTAGTCTTGGATTTTAGCATTCTTATAACTTTCTATACTTCTTCTGGCCTGTGTTCAATATAAACTTTTGTTTTTTCAACTATTGCTTTCACTCTCTATATCAGTTCTTCTTGTTCAAAAAATAATTTGAATGGATGGCCACAATTTTGTAACATTTGCATTGATATTGTGCCAAATGCTGCGTTTGGATTCTGCTAACATCTGAATTATGAGGGATTGATCTTCATACTTTTGAATCTGCTAAATTAATTTGAAATTATTTTGCACTTTTGCCAAGTATGCATTATCTTATTTGATCTTTCTTTCTTCCATCTTGGTGAGTGATTCTGTTAATTTTTCCATTTCCTTATTTGTCAATGATAATTTCCCTAAATCTTGAGTCAAATTTTCTGAGGAATCTGAAGTCGATGCTTGTGTTGTTTGTTTTGGTGAAGTACCTACTGTTGATGTTCCTACTATTGCTGTTCTTGCTGATTCCCATTACTCTTTTTCCTTCAGTAGTGCTTCCATGTTTTGTTCCATTTTCTGGATTTGAGCATTTTGTTCCATTCCTATTGTGAAAAACTTTTATTTCTCCATCTCTAGACTGATGACTTCCTTAGTCTGAGGGTGTTATATAGTTGGAAGCTTCAACTATTTCCCGGGGGCTTGAATATCCGCATTCTTGTTCTTGATTATCTCCTCGACTGGCTTGACATCACTATGATCATATCCTATTTTAATAAATAAATATTCTAAAGTCTTAATCCTGGTGTCTTTTTCCAGAGAAGACATACTTTCAATATTCAAATGTGAGTGCATATTATTTAAAGAGATCTGAAATTTAGAAGAAAACATGGACGAGCTGGTTAGTGTCAAGTAAATCATCTCACTTGCTTGCTTATGCAAACCAATCTGATCGATTGCATGAACCTTCTTAGTATCAACTGAAAATATGGAGGCCTTATAATCTTTAGCACTTCAGGGGGCTAGCACTGTGGGTTTCAAAGAGGCCATTTGAAACTTCCCTTTTTCTGAGTCGAATGTAGACAAAAATATGTGTTGAGTGGTGGAAGTTTTCTTCCAAAATTCTAAGTATGTTGAAGCTTTGAGAGCTTCATTCTTCAACTTATCTCCCTATAACTTGTAAAAATGATCTGCTTTAGTGGAACTTGATAGGTAGAAGAGATAGGAGACTCAGTTGTCTCTTTTACTCATGGGAAAGAAGTGGTAGGAGTCCCTGTCAAAACCATAATAGTTTTCTCCTGTGCATACCTTTCTTTTGAAGATTCTTCTTGAATAGTGATTACTTGAGGATTAGACTTACTATCAGAGTTTTTAGTGGTATGTGTATCCTTTTTTCTTCTCTTGAACAAAATGAAATTTTCAACCTGAATTTCTGAATCTGTAGGGGACATGCTTTCCCTTGGCCTCTTGATTTCTTTGTGTTTAGGAATAGGACTTTGTAAATAATATTGACTGAATAACTACTCTTCAGCCTTATGTAATTTGTTTTTTGTCCACTGATCTTGTTTAACATATTTCTCTATCTCTAGCCTAGGTGTATGTGCATATGGGGTTCTCTTTTGTTCAACCCTCAGCTTCGAAATTATCCCTAAAGGATCATAAGGCCATGTTAAACTTGGTTTGAAATTCATCTGCTTTAAAATTGTCTCCACTTCTTTTGCTGCTACTATGGTATTCACAATATAGGGACCTACATTTGCCTTTAGTTTAAATTGGTCCTTCTTCTTATTTGATTCAAAGTGTAATTCATCCATGTTCAACATCTATCTAGCATACTCTAAGGCAAAAATTCTCACTAGCACAAACACTGATAATTTGTAGGGAGGAAGATCACACCCATAAATTTTGATTTATGTATAGTTCTGGTATAAATACCAGTCTCCAACCTTTGACTTCTCTAAAAGGTGCAAAACCTTCTTGATTTCTGGTGAAATTATTGGTATGATATCACTGCATAGTAAACATAAGGATGTATGAAGAAAATTATCTACAAAATCAGTATATGTATACTCTTCTGAGTTTCTTTTGACTAGAGAAGTCCAATGAATAACTGATAATTGGGTACCCTACTCATCCATCTTCTTCAATTGAAAATTGAACCTATATGCTTGGTAAAATAACATTAGATAAACCAAAACTAATTGGTGTTTGAACACACCTTCAACTTTAAACTTCAGAAATTTCTCATGTATGATATCCGGTAGAAATTAATTGTAATTGAACAAAAATGAAGGCTTCATTTTTGGGATTCAACTGCGTTAGGTAAGTCATTCACGTATGACCATTTCCATGAGAGGTAGTCGTAACTGACTAATTTCTCATGATTTTTGAATAGTTCACTTAGCACTCATTGCATCGGGTGATGCTCACAGGGGTGAAGAAGTGGGATTGAAATAGTGAAATGTGGAGAACGAATCACATAGCATCAATCATCACTTCCGGGGCTTGCACCCAGTAACCAGGACTTACCAGGAGGTCACCCATCCCAGAACTCCTCTGGCTCAAGCGCGCTTAGCTGTGGAGTTTTTCCCACAATCAAGCCCACTTAGCTTGCTACCCCATTTGCAAAACCTTAGCAAGTATTGTGCCTCATGAACCATTCAAGTAGAGATCCCTTGACTCTTTTTGAATTTAAGTATGGGGGATTACGCAGTGCATTATATTAGATTTCATTTTGGGATTCAACTGCGTTAAGAAAGTCATTCACGTATGACCATTTCCATGAGAGGTAGTCGTAACTAACTAATTTCTCATGATTTTTGAATAGTTCACTTAGCACTCATTGCATCGGGTGATGCTCACAGCGGTGAAGAAGTGGGATTGAAACTAGTGAAAAGTGGAGAACGAATCACATAGCATCAATCATCACTTCCGGGGCTTGCACCCGGTAACCAGGACTTCCCAGGAGGTCACCCATCCCAGAACTCCTCTGGCTCAAGCGCGCTTAACTGTGGAGTTTTTCCCCACAATCAAGACCACTTAGCTTGCTACCCCATTTGCAAAACCTTAGCAAGTATTGTGCCTCATGAACCATTCAAGTAGAGATCCCTTGACTCTTTGAATTTAAGTATGGGGGATTACGCAGTGCATTATATTAGATATCATTTTTGGGATTCAACTGCGTTAAGTAAGTCATTCAAACTTATGACCATTCCATGAGAGGTAGTCGTAATTGACTAATTTCTCATGATTTTTGAATAGTTCACTTAGCACTCATTGAAATGGTCATACGTTTGAATGACTTACTTAACGCAGTTGAATCCCAAAAATGATATCTAATATAATGCACTCGTAAACCCCCATACTTAAATTCAAAAAAAGAGTCAAGGGATCTCTACTTGAATGGTTCATGAGGCACAATACTTGCTAAGGTTTTGCAAATGGGGTAGCAAGCTAAGTGGGCTTGATTGTGGGGAAAAACTCCACAGTTAAGCGCGCTTGAACCAGAGGAGTTCTAGGATGGGTGACCTCCTGGGAAGTCCTGGTTACCGGGTGCAAGCCCCGGAAGTGATGATTGATGCTATGTGATTCGTTCTCCACATTTCACTAGTTTCAATCCCACTTCTTCACCCCTGTGAGCATCACCCCATGCAATGAGTGCTAAGTGAACTATTCAAAAAATCATGAGAAATTAGTCAGTTACGACTACCTCTCATAGAAATGGTCATACATGAATGACTTACTTAACGCAGTTGAATCCCAAAATGATATCTAATATAATGCACTGCGTAATCCCCCATACTTAAATTCAAAAAAAAGAGTCAAGGGATCTCTACTTGAAAGGTTCATGAGGCACAATACTTGCTAAGGTTTTGCAAATGGGGTAGCAAGCTAAGTGGGCTTGATTGTGGGGAAAAACTCCACAGTTAAGTGCGCTTGAGCCAGAGGAGATCAGGGATGGGTGACCTCCTGGGAAGTCCTAGTTACCGGGTGCAAGCCCGGGAAGTGATGATTGATACTATGTGATTTGTATTCCACATTTCACTAGTTTCAATCCAACTTCTTCACCCGTGAGAGCATCACTGATGCAATGAGTGCCAAGTGAACTATTCAAAAATAATGAGAAATTAGTTAGTTACGACTACCTCTCATGGAAATGGTCATACGTGAATGACTTAACTAACGTAGTTGAAATCCCAAAATTATATCTAATATAATGCACTGCGTAATCCCCCATACTTAAATTCAAAAAGAGTCAAGGGATCTCTAATTGAATGGTTCATGAGGCACAATACTTGCTAAGGTTTTGCAAATGGGGTATCAAGCTGAGTGGCCTTGATTGTGGGGAAAAACTCCACAGTTAAGCGCGCTTGAGCCAGAGGAGTTCTGGGATGGGTGACCTCCTGGGAAGTCCTGGTTACCGGGTGCAAGCCCCGGAAGTGATGATTGATGCTATGTGATTCGTTCTCCACTTTTCACTAGTTTCAATCCCACTTCTTCACCCCTGTGAGCATCACCCGATGCAATGAGTGCTCAGTGAACTATTCAAAAATCATGAGAAATTAGTCAGTTACGACTACCTCTCATGGAAATGGTCATACGTTTGAATGACTTACTTAACGCAGTTGAATCCCAAAATGATATCTAATATAATGCATTGCGTAACCCCCATACTTAAATTCAAAAAGAGTCAAGGGATCTCTACTTGAATGGTTCATGAGGCACAATACTTGCTAAGGTTTTGCAAATGGGGAGCAAGCTAAGTGGGCTTGATTGTGGGAAAAACTCCACAGTTAAGCGCGCTTGAGCCAGAGGAGATATGGGATGGGTGACCTCCTGGGAAGTCCTGGTTACCGGGTGCAAGCCCCGGAAGTGATGATTGATGTTATGTGATTCGTTCTCCACATTTCAACTAGTTTCAATCCACTTCTTCACCCTTGTGAACATCACCATGATGCAATGAGTGCTAAGGTGAACATATTCAAAAAAAAGCATGAGAATATAGTTACGACTACACTCATGAAATGTCATACAGTGAATGACTTACTTAACGCAGTTGAATCACCAAAATGATATCTAATATAATGCACTGCATAAAACCCCATACTTAATTCAAAAGAGTCAAGGATCTCTGACTTGAATGGTTCATGAGGCCACAATACTTGCTAGGTTTTGCAAATGGGGTAGCAAGCTAAGTGGGCTTGATTGTGGGAAAAACTCCACAGTTAAGCGCGCTTGAGCCAGAGGAGTTCTGGGATGGGTGACCTCCTGGGAAGTCCTGGTTACGGGTGCAAGCCCCGGAAGTGATGATTGATGCTATGTGATTCGTTCTCCACATTTCACTAGTTTCAATCCCACTTCTTCACCCCTATGAGCATCACCCGATGCAATGAGTGCTAACTGAACTATTCAAAAAATCATGAGAAATTAGTCAGTTACGACTACCTCTCATGGAAATGGTCATACATGAATGACTTACTTAACGCAGTTGAATCC
>APFE031135109.1:0-23779 GCA_000404065.3 Pinus taeda
GAAATGTATGTACAGCTATCAAAACTCAACAATCAAAGGTAGTATATACATAAAATAAGAAAACGAAATGCAGGAAATGAAAAGTACTGTACAGGCCTTTAGTAAACAGGGGCCCTCTGCCTACTCCAGCCGTTTCAAAGATCAATCACACGCGTAAATGGAATAACAGTCTTCTCATATATTATGCATGAAATAGGAAAATGCAGTGGGAGTTCAAAAGTATATAATAGCAGCTAACAACTAACTTGTCCAGCGTTCAAAGATGCTTTATTTATAACTGAAGAAGGCAAACTAACTTAACGAAATCTAAGTAATTCGAACAGCTGAATAAAAACACATAGTCTTCCTACGTCCTCAGATTTAGGCAACGGTCATTGTGGGCATTCAATCCGCTGTTGGATTATGTTTACCACTACCTTCATAACTGAGGACGATGCCACTTGTTCTTCACGTGCTCTAAAACAGAACACGCAGAGTCGTGCCACCGCCAATGACCTCCGTTGACCGAAGTTACCTCCTCGTTGACCACGGGCTTGGATGACTGGCTTGGATGATCTGGAGGGACACACACCATGTCCTTGGTTCCACGAACTTGCCCATGTGGCTCTTCTTCCCAGAGGACACTTGGAACATAGCATTTAATAAAACAGCTGCGGAATCTGGGATTGGCTGTGGAAACCGGGATCAGCTGCGGAAATCCCTGTATGAGCTGCGGAAAGCAGCACCTTGAACCAAAATTCTAAACCAAACACAGTCATTAGCATAATTAGAAAACCATGTAAAAAAAGTCCTAAAATACAATGATTTGAGCAATTTGATGGAGGGAATGAGTAGCAAAATAAGGAAATGAATAGGAAAAAGAGGCTGGGAGGATGTGTAAAGAAGTGTAGGTTTGAGGCTCAACAATACCCTTAAGTAAATGATTTTTTCTATTTGAATGCTTTTCGCATATTAACATAAATACTTAGGATAAGGTGTGTTTGTGGGTTTTTTTGGGAAAAAGGGGTTTTACATGGGGGTGATTGGTTTTCCTAGGTAAATAGTGTTTAACCTTAGAAAAAGGGGTCATATTAGGGAAATGAGGGGAAATGAAGGGGGATGAATGAACTGAAGGGGGGGATGAATTTTTATGAGGTGGTTTTAGTACTTATTGCCTATAATTCATTGAGCCGAGGGTCCGGTCCCTTCAAAAGTCATAGAAATTCTCTGAGCCTCTTTGACTTAAATATTTTGGTACTTTGAAGTTTATTTATGGGAAATTAGTTAAGCAAAGGGGTTAAATGAATGGGGGAAGCTACTTAATTTCCTTTGTAAAACATTTATATACTTGATTGTTCATTGATATTTGGAACCTTTATGATGAAAATGATAAATATTCTTTCTTCTAATCAATCATCATACTTCTGCAACCTTTCTTCTACTTATCGATCTACTCATCCTACCATTTTTACTTCTCTTTATTAGGGTGCATTTGAGCTAGCAAACCCTTATAAAACATTTCTCTTTCTCTTTACAATAGTGAAACAACTAAATCTAACCTTATTACATCCAAGGACTATGGTTAAACAATTGAGCTCCTTTTATTTACTCTACCTATCTAATTATCTGCCAAGGTTACACTGTTTGGCCAGATTTTTATTCTCTATCATCAACATGAAATTTAAAGCATGGCATAATCAATATTAAATAATTTGATTACCATGGATTGTGGCAAGGATTACAAGCTGCACAAAATCATTTATTTTGCACAAAAGTAAATAGTGGTGGCATTTTGGCTTGCTCACTTTCATGGTCTTATTCCTTTTCTAGGGGTTCATATTTTTCATCTTTTTTGACCTTTTTATTCTTTTTGTCCTTTGATTATTCTTTTAGGACATACCCTCTTTACATTTTTTAATTTATCAATATCGAAAATATTTGCACAAAGCAAAGGTATGTAGATATTACAAGTTTTAATCTCAGTCATTCAAAAATTACGACTCTTATACGTATAGGAACCTAACATGTGGGAAGTATGCCACCTCCACTAGCCCCTGAAATAAATGAGCCTTTGTTTCCACTAGGTTACACTACTTTGGAGCAATTGGTTTCATGTACTCCAAGTGTGTCTTCAGCTTACCATAATCCCATTTGGTCGCCGGGTGCTATGCCTACTTCTGGTCTATTTGTTTCAAGTGTGGTCTCTCAAATTCCTATAGAAACTGAAGTTTCTTCAGTTCCTATACAACCGAGAGTTATGGTTCGTGATGGGCCTCTAAATTAGACATAATTAAGGCCCATTCCTCTAATTTAAAACATAAATTAAGGCTTATGACCATCCTTCAGCACATTAAACCTCTCTTTTCTCATTAGATAATTTATTTTTAACTTTAATATATTCATTAGGAAGGTTTATGAATAATTGAATATTTATGCCTAATATTATTTATTTTTTGTGGAATATTATGAGAATATTGGGAATATTATGAAGAGTTGGAGGAGGAGATAATTTAGGTATTTGTTCCCTACTACTGGAGGATCAATAATAAATAATAAGTTACCAAGATATTATGGAATAATGGCACAAATTGTGGAACTCCAGTGATTGAGAAAATCTAGGAACGTGTTCCACCAATCAAGGGAGAAGATCCTCTAATCAAGGGATTTTGGTGGGGAAAGCTTCCTCCATTCATGGGGAATGATTCTTAATCATTTTGTATTAGTACCAAGTCGAATTTTCCTCTACGGAATGATTGAGAAAATCTAGGAATGTGTTCCCTACCATTTAATGAAAATTTCTAATATTGGGGACTAGATCCACTAATAAAGGGATTTTGGTGGGAAAGCTTCCTCAATTCATGGGTAATGATTCCTAATCATTTTTTATAATTAACAAGTCGAATTTTCCTCTAGGTGGAGATTTTGATTAGTGTTATTGTGGAGAGAGCTTGTATTCTTGCAGTGGCGTTGTATTTTCTTGCAGGGATGTAATTCTATTGATGCAAATAATGAATATTGGTGTCATGTTCAGCTTCTAAATCTTGTTTTCCTCCACATGTATCTGATTTTCCTTGGGCTTGGCCATCCCAAGAGCCTCAGAGCCCTTTTGTATCATTTTCTTTCCCTCTTTTCATTGCTTATTCACATGCATCCCTAGTTTTTATTTCTTTCTATTTTGCATAGTATTAATGATTTCTTGTTGTAGTTGAGTTAAATGGTTGATGTAAGTTCTCTTGTAGGATCACAAGAATTATTCCATCCTTGGAAAATATTTGGAATTTCATAATAATTATTGAGTTTCTTGGATTAGTCTTCTTATTCCCAAATCTATATTGTTGGACCTCCATTTTAGCAAAGAACAATAAATTTCTGCTATTTTTAGAGCATGCTAACAAGCTTCAATTGAATTGATTCCACATTCATTAGATCAAAAAAAAATTCTATTTCATAACAAAAATTACCTCATTGCATTTTCACTTGATTTTGTTAGGCATTTTTTAGATTTACTAGCTCACTAGTTCTTGAATTTCTAGATTTTTGACTAGTAATGTTTTTTAATTTTTTTAGAATGGGTTAACTTAGGTCTTTTTGAGTGATTCCACTTGGAATAGGGACTTAAGACATCCTAGTTAATAAAAATATTTGTCCCATCTAATTTTTATTTTATTTTCTTGGTCATTAAACCCTCGTAAATTTCATCATTTCACAAGGAATCTTCTCCAAGATTTTTGAGCAAATCCATCCATCTCCCAACTTTGGTTTTGAGTTCTGAGTGATCCTAGACATTTTCTCACTCCATTCCACACATATACCACCTTTCTTTTTCCTCCCATCACGTCGAACACCTCACATTTTTCTCTCGGCTGTATCCTGTAAGTTCATTGTAATTCCTACAGGATCATCTTGTAGGTTTCTAGTGTATCTTGTAGGTTTTCCTGAAATGGCTTGTTTTGAAGCCAAATTGAGAGAAAACCTCTAGGAAGTCACCAAATGGTTCCCAAGGGTCTCCCACACCATCCAAACGTCTCCTAACCCTTCCATCCAAGCTCCAACATCCTTAATTCACCTGCCACATCACCAAAGGAAATTAGTTTGCATACTTGATTTTGCATGAAAAGACAAAAAGACAAAAACAGATTTATTTCAGTCCCTTTACTTACACATTAGTGATGTTTGATGCTTCTTACTTCCATGCTTAGATAGTTGCATTTTTTTCATGATAATTTAGCATTATTTCAGAGCATAGTTTCTTGGTAGTTAATTAGGAAATGGTGTGATTTAGCATTGAATTTTCGTCTCTTTCTTTGTACTTTCTTTCTTGCAATAGGTTAAGGTTCCATTTCGAACGTTTCTACAATTATTTTAGGATTTTGCTTCAGTACATGCACTCTATTACATCATAATAGCAAAGGAAGGACACATTGTATGTCGCACATATAGTGTTGACACCTCCTAAGTTTGTACAAACCCCAGGTTGATAATTAAAGTTGGTTGCCCTCGGAGTTGCAACATTCTTGTTGCAATACCAAGGCTCATCACTTTATGGGGTCATTGTCAAGGAGGTGTCAAATTATGTATTGTTTTCTTCCCTAGTTGATTGATGTATTTTCTCTTTTTTCAAAACGAAAATATTTACATTAGGCATATTTAATTTCAAAAGTGGAAAATTGCATTGCATTATAGTTTTGATTCAATCATAAAAACAAAAACAAAATTTCTCCAACACCAACCTACCCCTCCCTTTGATCCCATGGTGTAGTAAGAGCCATATCACCATTCACTTTTGCAGGCAGAAGAAGAAGATGGCAAAGAATGTAGAAGAAATTGATGGAGATGATGAAAATGAGGAAGATCCTCTCGGATTTCCCATTCAAGATACTGATGGTAGTGTGCGCATGAAGAACATCCCTGCATATTTTCTTCAAAATTTCATGGTATGAGGTCAGAGGATCCGGAAACCTTTCTCTTTGAATTTGAAATTGTTTGTATATCTTATGGTTACTTATTAAAAACTAAAAATCTGAGATTGTTTCCTGCAACATTAAATGATAGAGCTCTTAGATGGTTCATGAGTTTAGGGACTAGTTCAATAAGATCATGGAATGATACGCAAAAGATATTTATAGAGAAATATAAAGATCATGATCTTAAAGAAGAAATCTTTAGAATGAATCAAAGAGAATATGAGAACCTTGAGGCTCTAATAGAGAGGTTGATGTACAATGTTAAGAGGGGAAAACTACATCATTTAGGATCTGACACACTAAAACCCTCTTACTTAGAACAATTAGGAATGAGTGGATTAATCTCCTTAATTTCATGAGTAGAGGTGATGTATATCAATTATCATTTGAGGAAATTTGTGAAACATGCAAACACATATCAAGAGGAAAATCAAGAGTGCGTGAATCAGCATCAAGATCGGTAAGTCAAGCTAAACTTGGAAAGTTGTTTGATGATTTTAAAACAGAAATTCTTAGCAATCTAACAAAACAAGTAGAAATGTTAAGAATGCAAGATGAAGGAAAAGAAAATATTGATATTTGTGTTGCAGAATCACATGATGTTAAACATTTTCCATCATTGCCAAGGTTGAGGGAAGTTAACCAAGATGGCAATGGAGCAAGTCAATTGCTAATGCCTCAATATTATGTATCTCAAAGAGGACCATGGCAGCATATTCATCCTGATATGATGCAATATCCTAATTCAGAATTTCAAGGTTATGCATATCCACCTCAAAGTAATTGGAACACACCCTTTCCTTGGCAACATTGGCCATATCAACCCCAAAACCAATATTGGAAAAAAGGTTGAAAGGAACTTATGGGAGCCATTGATAATATCCTCAGTATTTTCCTCAATATCCTCCATACCAAACTCCATGTTATCCTTACCATTCACCTCCACCACAACCACAACCCCATCCACATCCAACTCAAATATACACTCCCACTCAACTACTTGTATCACCATTTCCAAACCCACATATTGAAGTAGCTCAGCCCACTTACAATGTTGAGGTACAAGACTTCCAAACATCTCCTCTTGAGATCAATGGAATTCACCATAGCTCAGGAAGAGTATTGCAGAAAAGAGATTCTCTTGATATAATTGAAGGACTGCATCCAGAAGAAGAAGATTCGAAAGAGAAGACCAGAGAATCATGGGTTACACTTGATGAAGATAAAACATCAAAATCAGAGATCGAGAGATCTCCCTCATGCTTACCATCAAATCCTCCATGTATTCAAGAGAAGAATCAGAAAAAAGAGGAAGATTTGAAGGTCATAGGAGAAGAAGACATCAAGAATGATCCATATAAACAATCAAACCAAGGGCATGAAAGTTATATTGAAGTTTGGTTCCAGATAGTAACTAAGTTGCAGCATCACTCTCTTCTTCAACTATGCTTGATCATTTCAAATTCAAAGCATTTGATCACTCAAATCCAGGTGCATGTCAAAGCATACATTTAAGGCATCTACATCATTTTTTCTATCATTTTTACGTGCACATGGCTCCATTGGAAGTATTATTATACTTGAAAGTGATTTTGTTTTTCAAGTAGGGTAGGGTATAAAAAAAAAAATTAAGAGAAAAAACAAAATCTAAGGTGAAAACATCCTTGGAGGTGTCCCAGATTGGCTCATTAATTGAAAACATCCATGAGGTGGTCAATGGGTTGGAAAAAAGGAAAAAAGGGAGAAAAAAAGAAGATCCTAGGTGAAAACCTCGTTTGAGGAACCTAGGAAAACCTACTAGTTGAAAACCTCATTGAGGCGACTAGTAGGCCTAAAAAAAAGAGAGAAAAAAAATAAAAGAATCTTTCATTCATGCATGCATGTACTCTCCACCATCTGCAAACAACAAGAACAAAGTTGGTACCAAAAGGAAAATTGGTCAAGCCTACTCAAAAGAAGTCAAATTTTGACTTTCTCCTACTTCGCTCAAATGCTCCAGTAAGGCCAAGGCCATGCTAATCCATCACCCTTGTCTATTTTCACCATCTTCCCATTCCTCTCAAGCTTCTACCACTCATTTTCCTTGTTGTCCTAAAAAACTACAAGATGATCTGTTTTACTACAGGATACAAAAATACATAGAGTAGAAATTTGTTTTTTCCATAACTTGAAATGCATGCATCCATTTGCCCAACTATTTCAGGAGAAGATGCATATGGATGATGGTAACATGTTCATGCAATTTCACCAAATTCCAGTGCACAGTTTCCAAGAAACTAGCCTCCATCACCTTCAGCCATTTTTGCATATTCTCAATATCTATGCATCCATTTAAAAAAATGTTTCATGGGAGATGCATATGGATGATGGTAACATGCCCAAGAAATTTCAGAAAATTCTAGTGCACACTTTCCAAGAAATCGGCCTCCATAACCTTCAGCCATTTTTAGTTTTTCTCGAGATCCATGCATCCATTGACCAAAATGTTTCTATGGGGAGGTGCATAATGATGATGGAAACATGCTAAAAACATTTCAGTGCAATCTAGTCTACCATTTGGGGGATATGGGCAAAACAAGTCGTTGTCCTGTAAACCTACAGGATACAGAACAACACCTACAGGATTGGAAGTGAGCAATTTAACGGAGATCTAGAGGTCAAAGAAGATCCTCTACAGCTTAGCAGCAACATCAAGATCATTAGCATCACCATCCAACACATGCACTTACACATCAACTCAGTAGTAGCATGCATGTCTCTCCAACAACCATTAGGTAGGTACTAGTATGAAATATTATTGACCACTTCCCTTGAGCATATTATAGTTAGAAATTTGTTGTCAATTCATGAGAGATGAGGTTTTATAAGCTAAGGATGGGTCAGCAGTCTCAGCCGCCTTCAACTAATTAATTGTAGCTCACTCCTTCACTCATGCAATGTTGAAAAGTCAAATTATGAAGGGTGATGATTTCAAGGATTGAGGACAGTAGTTAAAAGAAGAAATTTTTGCAAAGTTTGAGGTCACAAAAACACTTCAAGCCCTCCATCCACTTCATATTAACCATCTATTCATCATTCATCCATCCCAATTTATTCTTGAAAAAAAAACAAATAGAGAATCCTCTCCATTTTCATGAAATTTCCATTTGCAGGTCAGCAAGAAGGATGGTCAAAGAGGAAAGGAGGATCACAAAGAGACCACTGTCACTCATATTTTTATTTTACCACTCATTACCATTCATTCCTCCACAATTTCTATCATTTTTCCACTCCTTTACTTCAGTTTACAAAGGGACTCTGTTTTCTACAGGATTATCCTGTGGGAATTACAATGACCCAGAAATCCTACAGGAAGCAGTCCCAAGGAAAAAAATGACTTTCTATGCCAATAAAATGCACCCCCTTCATCATTCCATCACCATACCTTGTCCACCATCATCACCCCTACATTCACCCTTAAAAACAAAATCAGTTAAAAAAACAAATCAGTCTAAATGCAGTTTGAAGGTGTTAGAGGTGTCCAAATGGTGGAACAAGGTAGCAAAAGGTTGATAAGTGTGTGGAAGGCCTTGAAAAACTAAAAAATATTCAAGAAATCATCTTGAATAAGGGCAAGAAAGTAAGCTAATGGTCTCAAGAAACAATGATTTTTCTTTGAACAAATATGCTTTTGGGAAACACTTTCAGGAGGGGGTATGATGGGACTCTAAATTAGACATAAATTAAGGCCCATGCCTCTAATTTAAAACATAAATTAAGGGTTATTATTATCCTTCAGCACATTAAACCTCTCTTTTTGCATTAGATAAATTATTTTTAACTTTAATATATTCATTAGGAAGGTTTATGAATAATTGAATATTTGTGCCTAATATTATTTATTTTTTGTGGAGTATTATGAGAATATTTGCAGATTATGAAGAGTTGGAGGAGGAGATAATTCAGGGGCTTGTTACCTACCACTATAGGATCAATAATAAATAACAAGTCAAGAAGATATTCTGGAATTATCGCACAAATTGTGGAACTCCAATGATTGAGAAAATCTAGGAATGTGTTCCACTAATCAAGGGAGAAGATCCACTAATCAAGGAATTTCAGTGGGAAAATATTCGTCCATTCATGGGGAATTATTTTTAATCTTTTGTATAAGTACCAAGTTGAATTTTCCTCTAGGGAATGGTTGTGAAAATCTAGGAATGCGTTCCCTGCCATTTAATGCAAATTTCCAATATTGGGGACTAGACCCACTAATCAAGGGATTTTGGTAGGGAAAGCTTCCTCCATTCATGGGGATTGATTCCTAATTATTTTGTATAAGAACCAAGTCGAATTTTCCTCTAGAGGGAGATTTTGATTAGTGTTATTGTGGAGAGAGATTGTATTCTTGCAGCTCCATTGTATTTTCTTGCACGAATGTAATTCGATTGATGAAAATAATGAAGATTGGTGTCATTTTCAAATTCTAAATCTTATTCTCCTCCACATGTCTCTGAGTTTCCTTGGGCTTGACCATCCCACAAGCCTTAGAGCCTTTTTGTATCATTTTCTTTCCTTCTTTTCATTGCTTATTCACATGCATCTCTAGTTTTTATTTATTTCTATTTCTACATTTAGTAATAATGATTTCTGGTTCTATGATTGAGTTAAATGGTTGATGTAAGTTCTTTTACAAGATCAAAAGAATTATTAAATCCTTGGAAAATATTTGGAAGTTCATAATAATCATCTCCTTATTCCCAAATCTAGATTGTTGGACCTCCATTTTAGCAAAAGACAATAAATTTATGCTTAGTATTTTTTAGAGCATTCTAACAAGCTTCATTTGACTTGGTTCCACTTGCATCAGATCAAAAAAACATTTTATTTCATAACAAAAAACACCCCATTACATTTTCACTTGATTTGGTTAGGCATTTTTTATATTTACTAGCTCACTGGTTCCCACATTTCTAGATTTTCGACAAGTAATGTTTTTTTATTTTTTTTAGAATGGGTTGACATAGGCCTTTTTGAGTGATTCCACTTGGAATAGGGACCTAAGACATCCTATTTGATAACAAAATTTGTCCCATCAACTTTGAATTTGATTTGATTGGTCATTAAACCCTCGCCAATTTCATCATTTCACTAGGAAATTTCTCCAAGATTTTTGAGCAAATCCATCCATCTCCCAACTTTAGTTTTGAGTTCTGAGTGATCCTAGACATTTTCTCACTCCATTCCAACCATATACCACCTTTCCTATGCTTCCCAACACCTCAAAAACCTCACATTTTACTCTTGGTTGTATCATGTATGTTCACTATAATTCCTATAGGATCATCTTGTAGGTTTCTAATACATCCTATAGGTTTTCCTAAAATGGCCTGTTTTGAGGCCGAATTGAGAGAAAACCTATAGGAAGTCACCAAAAGCCTCCCAAGAATATTTTAGACCACCCAACCATCTCCTAACCCTTCCATCCAACCTCCAACATCCTTAGTTCACCTGCCACATCACCAAAGGAAATTAGTCTGCATACTTGATTTTGCATGAAAAGGCAAAAAGACAAAAACAAATTTATTTCAGTCCCTTTACTTGCACATTAGTGATGTTTGATGCTTATTACTTCCCTTCTTAAATAGTATCATTTGGTTCATGATAATTTAGCATTATTTCAAACCATAGTTTCTTGGAAATTAATTAGGAAATGGTGTGATTTAACATTGAATTTCCATCTATTTCCTTGTACTTTCTTTCTTGCAATAGTTTAAGGTTCCATTACGAACATTTTTGCATTTAGTTTAGGATTTGACTTCAGTACATGCACTCCATTACATCATGACAGCAAAGGAAGGACACATTGTATGACACACATATAGTTCCGACAACTCTTAAGTTTGTACGAACCACGAGTTGATAATTAATGTCGGTAGCCTTGGGAGTTGCAGCATTCTTGTTGCAATACCAAGGCTCATTAGTTTTTGCCGTCGTTGCTGGGGAGGTCTCAAAGTATGCATTGTTTTCTTCCCTAGTTGATTCATGTCTTTTCTCTTTTTTCAAAAACAAAATATTTGCATTAGGCATATTTAATTTCAAAAGTAGAAAATTGCATTGCATTATAGTTTTCATTAAATCATAAAAACAAAAACAAAATTTCTCCAACACCAACCCACACCGCCATTTGATCACATGGTATAGTAAGAGCCATATCACCATTCACTTTTGTAGGTAGAAGAAGAAGATGGCAAATAATGTAGAATAAATGGAGGGAGATGATAATAATGAGCAAGATCCTCTCGGATTTCCCATTCAAGATATTGATGGTAGTATGCACGTGAAGAACATCCCTCCATATTTTCTTCCAAAATTTCATGGTCTAACGTTAGAGGATCCGGAAACCTTTCTCTTTGAATTTGAAATTGTTTATAGATCTTATGGTTACTTATTAAAAACTCAAAATCTGAGATTGTTTCCGGCAACATTGAAGGATAGAGCTCTTAGATAGTTCATGAGTTTAGGGACTAATTCAATAAGATCATGGAATGATATGCAAAAGATATTTATAGAAAAATATAAAGATCATGATCTTAAAGAATAAATCTTTAGAATGAATCAAAGAGAAGATGAGAGCCTTGATGATCTAATAGAGAGGTTTATGTACAATGTTAAGATGGGAAAACTACATCATTTAGAATCTGGCACACTAAAAACCCTCTTACTTAGAACAATTATGGATGAATGGATTGATCTCCGTAATCTCATGAGTAGATGTGATGTATACCAATTATCATTTGAGGAAATTTGTGAAACATGCAAACACATATCAAGAGGAAAAACAAGAGTAGGTAAATCATCATCAAGATTGGTAAGTCAAGCTAAACTTGGAAAGTTGTTTGATGATTTTAAAATAGAAATTCTTAGCAATCTAATAAAACAAGTAGAAATGTTAAGAATGCGAGATGAAGGAAAATAAAATGTTGATACTTGTGTTTCAAAATCACATGATGTTAAACATTGTCCATCATTACCAAGGTTGAAGGAAGTTCACCAAGAGGGCAATGGAGCAATTCAATTGCCAATGCAGCAATATTATATAGCTCTAAGAGGACCATGGTAGCCAATTCATCCTGATATGATGCAAGAGCATAATTCACAATTTCAAGGTTATGCATATCCACCTCAATGTAATTGAAACACACCCTTTCCTTGGGAGCATTGGCCAAATTAAGTCCAAAACCAATCTTGACAACAAGGTTCGCAAGGAACTGATGGGAGCCATCCACAATATCCTCATTCTTTTACTCAATATCCTCCATACCAAACTCCAGGTTATCCTTACCATTCACCTCCACCACAACCACAACCACAACCCCATCCACATCCATCCCAAATATACACTCCCACTCAACTACCTATACCACCATTTCCAAACCCATACATTGAAGTAGCTTAACCCACTTACAATGCTAAGGTACAACACTTCCAAACATCTCCTCTTGAGATCAATAATATTCACCATAGCTCAGGAAGAGTATTGCAAAAAAGAGTTTCTCTTGATATCATTGAAGGAATACATCGAAAAGAAGAAGGTTCGAAAGAGAAGATCAAAGAATCATGGGTTTCACTAGATGAAGCGAAAGCATGAAAATTAGAGATTGAGAGAGCTTGCTCATGCTTACCATCAAATCCTCCTTGTATTCAAGAGAAAAATTAGAAAAAAGAGGAATATTTGAAGGTCATTATAGAAGAAGACGTGAAGAATGATCCATATAAGCAATCAAACCAAGGGCATGAAATTTATATTGAGGTTTGGTTCTAGATAGTCACTAAGTTGCAACATCTCTCTCTTTTTCAAATATGATTGATCATTTCAAAGTAAAAGCATTTGATCACTCAAATCCAGGTACATGTCAAAGCATACATTTCAAGTCTCCACATCCTTTTGTCTATCATTTTGATGTGCACATGGCTCTATTAGTAGTATTCTTATACTTGAAAGTGATTTTGTTTTCCAAGTAGGGTAGGGTTAAAAAAAAGGAAAAAAATGAAAATCTAATGTGAAAACCTCCTTAGAGGTGCCTCAGTTTGGCTCATTGATTGAAAACCTACATGAGGCGGTCAATGGGTAGGAAAAAAGGAAAAAAAAGAGAAAAAAAAAAGAAGATCCTAGGTGAAAACCTCCTTTGAGGCACCTAGGCAGACCTATTACTTGAAAACCTCATTAAGGCGGCTACTAGGTCTTAAAAGAAAAGAAGAGAAAAAAATAAAAGAATCCTTGCTCCAGGCATGCATGTACTCTCCAACATCTCCAAGCAACAAGAACAAAGTTCGTACCAAAAGGAAAATTAGTCAAGCCTAGTCAAAAGAAGTCAAATTTTGACTTTCTCCTACTTCGCTCAAATTCTCCAACAAGGCCAATGCCATGCCAATCCATCACCCTCATTTATTTTCACCATCCACCCATCATTCTCAAGCTTCTACCACTCCTTTTCCTTATTGCCCTAAAAAACTACAGGATGCTTTGTTTTACTACAGGATACAAAAATACATAGAGCATAAATTTGTTTTTGCCATAACTTAAAAATCATGAATCCATTTCCCAAGCTGTTTCTGGGGAAGATGGACATGGATGATAGTAACAAGCTCTAGAAATTTCAACAAATTCCAGTGCACGGTTTCCAAGAAATTGGCCTCCATCACCTTTAGCCATTTTTGGATTTTCTCAACATCCGTGCATCCATTTCAAAATTTATTTCATGGGGAGATGCATATGGATGATGGTAACATGCCGAAGCAATTTCAGCAAATTCCAGTGCACAGTTTCCAAGAAATTGGCCTCCATCACCTTCAGCCATTTTTAGTTTTTCTCGAGATCCATGCATCCATTGACCAAAATTTTCTATGGGGAGGTGCATAATGATGATGGAAACATGATAACAAAGTTTTAGCTCAAACTAGTCTACCATTTGTCGGATATGGACAAAACAAGTCATTTTCCTTTAAACCTACAAGATACAGAACAACACCTACAGGATTGGCAGTGAGTAGTTTAAAGGAGATCCAAAGGTAAAATAAGCTCCTCCAGATCTTAGCAGAAGCATCAACATGCATGTCTCTCCAACAACCATCAGGTAGGTACATGTATGCAATATTCTTGACCTCTTCTCTTGAGCATATTACAGTTAGAAATTTGTTGTCAATGCATGAGAGATGAGGTTTTACAATCTAAGTATGGGTTAGTAGTCTTAGCTGCCTTCAACTAGTTGATTTTAGTTCACTCCTTCACTCATGCAATGTTGAAAAGTCAAATTATCAAGGCTGATGATTTCAAGGAATGAGGATGGCAGTTAGAAGAAGAAATTTTTGCAAAGGCCAAGTTAACCAAAGCACTCCAAGCCCTCCATCCACTTCATATTCACTATCTATTCATCATTCATCCATCCCATTTCATTCTTGAAAAAAAAGCAAAGAGAGCATCCTCTCCATTTTCATGAAATTTCCATTTGCATGTGTTATAGGGAAAATGACCTCCTCATCAACTCAGAGGTGAAAGACAGCATGACTGAATCAAAGACCACAATTGCAGGCCTTGATTCCACACTAATGCCCCCTACACACTACTAACCTGCTTTATAAAGCTTGTTACCAAGCATAGAGGAGCGTTAGTCACCCTGCTAACTCAAGTTGTTAGACTAGGGTGAGCATTAATGAAATTAAGAGAAGTTCAGTGGGTCAAGCCAATGAATCTGCTCACAAATATCTAGATATTTATCCCTAAAATTTCCGAAGAAAAGCAAGGAAAATCCAAAAATCGAATTATTTTGGGAAATTCCAATCTAAGAATGAAGGCAAATGGGAAAAATCTTGAAAACAGGGCAGGTTCATGGCTTTTTCCCTAATGAACTCTAGGAGGAGCTTGGTAGCCCTAACTGGATTGCTACATAAGAAGTGAGAGGGCCATTGTGAAAAGGGTTAGAGCATTTGAAAGGATAGCCCATCAACCTATTGTGAACTATCATATACTTGAAGAAGTGAGCTGAAAGAGAGAGAGAGAGAGAGGAAGAAGGGGCAAGGGAAGGTTGATACAACAGATGGTTGTAATCACTCTTCCATTATAAATACAGAACTGTAGTTGTGTTCCCTACTCCATAGTGTCAGTAACATTGTTCATTGAGTTGTTCATTTCGATACTTGTCAAGTTGAGTAGTTTAAGTTGTATACAAGTATATGTTCATTGTGCATTCTTGTATTAGTTTTCTAGATTGTATGTTGTGATTGTGTTTGCCTTTCCTTTGTGTAGGAATTCTCTTGGAGCGGCTTTGGAGGAGTTCTTCTTGGCTACATTGAGATCTCCAAACAAATCTAGAAGGAGATTTGAGGTAAACACTCTTTCCATACTTGGTTAACTTATATTTGATAGATGAACATGTGTATAACTTGGTAGCTTTTGTAGATAATCTTACAGTCTGTCAAAGGTCCTAGGAAGGCCTTTGAGGGTAGTTTTCATTCTTCATACACCATGCATTTTACCCCATAGTAGAATTGGCAACTCCACTGGGGACAATACATCTAGTTCCCAGTTTACCCGAACTCCTCTTAGTTCTTCTCTTTCTTCTAAGAGCTCCCTACTTCTTCAAATCATTTTCTAATCCACCAACTATCTTGTTACATCCTACTAGTTTGCATTCACCTCAGACGCTGATCCTAAAGGCCCTCTGTTTGAGCTATTTCCCTCACTAGCATAGGTAACCAGGCTAAACAGAGCTTTATAAAGCACTGTGCCTATGTACAAGGAGCGTTAGTGGACCAACTAACTCTTTGTTTACACTATAACAGAGCGTTAGTCTCCCATTTCCATGATTTCTAGAAGAGTTTGTGGACCAAAAGGGGGGGAAATTTTCTCATGGGCTGAAGTAAGATCTGCAACTATATTATGTTAACAAATTTGTTGTCCTGCAAATTTATTTTTAGGAAAAAGTTTTAGTTTTTCTCTCTTAAAATACATTTTTTTTGAAAGAAACACTGATAAATTGTATTCATCCTCCTATCAAAATAGTTGTAAGCTGCTTCATTTTGGTTTTCAGTGGTTGTTAGGAAATATTGGAAAAATAATCTTTTGGTTGTGCAAGTGTTGAATGGATTTAGATGCATAGACGAATCTATGAATATGTAGAATAAGACTTGTTTGCATAAGAAATTGAAAAACAAATTCAGATCATTATTCTGCATGATTTATTGAGTCAAGAGTCTCACCATATTCATATGTCAACACCCCTATCGAAGAAAAATAATCAAGCACACTTAAAATATACATTAAAATCAATCAAATACTCTCTTGAGCAAACCAACATTAGCTAGGCTAGGGTCTTGGGATAAGCATGTGAGTGCACTACCCAAGGTTGAAAACCAAAACTAGTGTCGTTAACGAGTGAAAAATCCTTCTGCACTCATATTACCAAGACCACTCCACTAACAACGAAGAAAAATACGAGACAACATTGGACTGTAATTGAAGGTAGCCCACCTTCTCTTATAAATCCTTTGGGCATTCTGTGTACTTCGGTTCCCTTCGGGGATTTCGGAACTGAGTCGAGGACTCAAGTTTCCTGCCCACACAGCATGCTGTCTACAACTATGTCCCCCTTGGTAATGTTTGTCATTTGAGGTATCTCTAGTGGCCAAAACTTCTAGATACTTACACAAGGTGACTGGGACCGGCTGTCCTGGTACCTAACACAAACGAATCTACTCTCTTCAGTTTTTGGGAGGGTGATCGTCTTCACGAGAGTACTTGGCCCCTCAATGTGAGGTTTGGGCAAAGCTCTAGACTAACCGTAACCATACATTTGGCCATCCTTCTCTGTTATTCATTGAGATACTGGGTTTCATCTCCAGTGATTGGTGCCTATCAGACGAGGTACTTTCCCTCTATTTTCTGATTGATATATTTAGTGTATTTTTTATTTTTAGGTACCTAAGTGCTATCATTTTTGAGACTTTAAAGAATATCACATTAAAATTTATTTGATAAAACCTAACGGTCACTGTGGCTACATCCAGCCCTCGTCGTCACTCCAAACGATTGTTAAGACTTCCTGCACTCATTGTGGAAGATCCTCCAAGTTCCACTAACTCAGATTGCTCATCTTCAAGGAATCGGTCTCCTAAATCTCACACGGGACCTGTGTGGACGACCGATGATTCAAGTTTGCTGGAGGATTTCTTCCTCACTTTAACACTTTGCTCACAAATCCATCAGACCCTATCGTGGTTCCCGTGGTACCTGTACTTCCTTCTTTAGTAGGTGGGACTTTCCCATCTATCTAGTCGACGACTCATGGGTTGTGAAATTTTAGAGACATTGTTGGTCCTCTACCACTTCCCCAGTCGACGGTCATCACAACACCGATAATGTGGAATCCCACTATCCCATTTGTCCCAGGTATGACAAATCACATAACACCCTCTATACGTGGAACCCAACATATGCCAGGTTCCACTCCTATGGTGCCACAATGCATACCTTCAACAAGTGCCACATATAGTGCTCCATATAACACTCAATGTGGAACTATGGGCACAGTTCCCATTTACCAACAACATAGTTGGCCGCCAATGTACAGTTCCAACCCCGAGATTCAGATATATATGGGGGTTCCTAATATGCACATGCCGGTAGGGAATGTCACAGTTCCCCCTCCATTCTCAGGCATGCATGGATAGTCATTGATTTACATGAGTGTTCCCTCTGTCAATCAAATCCAAATGGTTAATTCTGTGTCAGTCAAGAATCCACAACGGATTCCCAACCAATCCATGGGGGCACCCTACTCACAGACTCAAATGAGTCAAGGGGGCACCGTTTATACTGGGGGCAATTTCATACCCCAGTATCAAAATCCTCATGGAAATCCATTCTATAACACCATACCACAAAGCAACTGCTACACCACGCAACCCATGTACACTATGGGGAACCAAATTATGGGAGGCGCACATAGCTCCTCAGGTCATCCGTCATCACCATGGTCTGAGTCGGGGGCACCTAACTCTCTGCCTTTTTTGGCAACATTGGATATTCCCGACTTATACAAGTTGAAAAACGACCCCATCTCAAAACTTACAATGGCCACCAATCCCGCATAAAATACCAACGGACATCCCAAAGTTCGATGGAAAACAAGGAGAGTATCCGGGCACCCATATCACCACCTACCATCTCTAGTGTGTTTCTAACTCTATGGTGGATGATAGTTTCCAGTTACGTATTTTTCCCCGCACCCTCACTAGCAATGCTGCAAAATGGTAGATTGAATTACCATGCACGTTAGTAAATACCTTTGACGCTTTAGCGATGGAGTTCCTAAAGCACTTTCAGTTACCTATCTGCTATGAGACTAGGATAGAGCTCCTTACTTCATTTTTTCAAGATACCGCCACCCACATCTTCGATCATATTCATGAATGGAGATGTAGGCGGAGGTTAGTCAAAGCTCCCATCCTGATTTTCTCTTAATGGACTGGTTTTGTAAGTCCTTACTCCCAAAAATCGATAGATATGTTGCTCTAGGTGGTGCGATCATAGAAGACCAATCCATATGTCGTGCCCAGCACTTAGATTTGATTTATTCACAGTCTAACACTCTTTACGACATAATCCCCCATGCTTCCACCACTCATCACCCTGGAGTGCACGATGACGGGATTGTAGGCGCAACCTCTGGGGTCGCTATAAAACAACTCAATGGTTCCATTGCCAAGATGGCAGTGGACCCCTCTACCAAAGCGACTACTCTTCCTGCCACTGCGATAAACTCTGTGCAGTCTACACAAAAATTCGGTGGCAAGAAAAAGAAGAATAATAACAAGACCGCTCCTTCTAAAGAGCCGTGATCCAAGCATCCCAACCTGAAATAGAAGGTCGTTGTGCCTACTGATGAGGAAAAGGATAAAGGCACCAGATATCCATGCAAACTCTGTGCTGAAGACCATGTAACCTGGCATTTTCCGCGTCTTCAGAAATGCACAGACTACCTTGCTAAAAGGGACTCTGGTAAGGCACCAGCTATCTTTATAAATCCTTTTCCTACTCAACAACAGAAAAATCTCGTTGCCAACCAAACACAACCGACGTCAAGGGGCAATGATGGTTCGCAACATCCTTTAGCTGGTGAAGGATCTTCTACCATTTACACATTTGAAAGGGTAGAACTCGCCACAAGAGCCAAATCTTATGGAGCTCCTATCACTTCGGCAGCAGAACCATCCTTAGGTCAAAACCCATCGCCACCCAATGATCTACATATCAAAAGGATGGTTGAGGACTTTGTAATTCGATCCCCCAAGGGGGCACTTCAACGCACAACGCACAATACATATGCACGTGCCACCCAACACTACAATATCGTAGAGGATTTGGCACAAGTGCCGTCAGCTATGTCGGCACTCAAAGTATTACAAACATGCCCTTGCCAACGGAAAGCTTTGCTTTCGGCTATCGGAGGTATTGACCCTATGGATTCCATGCTTTCTATTTTCGACATGGACAAGTGTAAACCTCCCCTTTCCCACCAGCTTTTATTTCAAGTGCATATCACTTCGAAAGGTAAAGGTATACACAGAACTTTCATCAATGAATGTGCTTCAACCTGCGTCATGTCGACTTCATGTTGGCTCGCCCTGGGTTCCCCAACCCTATCCCCACCATTGAACTCCCTTAAAGCTTTTGATGACCACACCTTTATCCCAAAAGGATACCTATCTAGTTTCCCCATCACATTGTATGGGAAAATAGTAACAATGGACGTAGAAGTCGTGGACAAGAAACTCGACTATAATCTGTTGTTGGGTCGCAGTTGGACATATTCCATGACGGTCATCGTATCCACTATCTTTCGTATCATCCTATTTCCATTGGATGGAAAGGTCATTACAGTGAATTAGTTGTCTTTCTGCACCCCTGATTATTCACCATTACCAAGTGGCTTCGTACCCCTAGTTGGTGGTGGAACTGACAATTATGTCAGTATAGGTACCAGTCTACTGAAGGCTTCTTAACTTATGGATTGTTTTCCTCTTTAGCCACCCCAAGTTTCACAATCGGTCAACATGCTTTCATCAATTCCTCATGAACTGACCAATCCCTGGATCGTAATGGCTCCTTTAGACCTTGACACATTCAGAGACCAGATTCCGCTATCACCAGCTGAATCGGCCTACCAAGGCATTCAATCCACATCCACATCTCCAGTCATGTTGGTTATTGCCGACGGTACTACCACCCTTCCCATAACGACTCCTCCTTTAGATCCATTTAATCAACTCATACCTACAGATGAAGCCATTCAAGAAATTATGAGTTTTGGAGAGAAACATTGGGACGATTGGCACCATCATGTCCCAATATCTGATTCGGACATGACGCCTCTTCAAATCCTATCCTCTAACTTACCAGAAATTGTTTCCTCACCATACACGATCATGCAAAATTTGGATGCAGAAAGAAACATGGGTGACACTTCCAAGTCATTGCCCATAGATATTTCAGTCATGACAGGCATCGTGGAAAACACCCAGATGCGAGAAAATTGCAGTCCTGAGGAAATTGCAAGCTCCACCTGCCTACTTGAGGAATTCCATGATGACGTTGTTTGGTCTCACGAGGAAATACCCGACTTTAATATGTCATTTGTCGTGCATGAGATCCAACTTTACAACAAATCAAAACAAAATGGGTGGCCAATCCTTTCCCTAGAAATATCCAGTGAACCCATGCCCGGCCCTACTACCGAAGAAGAACGTCTACTATACCTTAAACAGATGGATAAAACCCATTGAGATGCCGATTTGGCACTCGCAGCTCACAAGGAGCGGGTACAATCCCAATTTTTGAAAGAGGTTAGGTTTTGTTCTTTCCAAGAGGGCGAATTTATATCACTCTATCATCCAAAAGATAACCTCTTGGAGGCATGCACGCTTCGACCCATTTGGTTAGGCCCCTATGTCGTAACGAAAGTCCTTCACATGAAGGCATATGAACTGCAGGACCGGGAAGGAATCCCATTCAAGGAGCCCAGATATGGGCTCTATCTAAAAAAGTATTGTGCCTAGTATTACACAAGGCATGTGCTTTGTAATTTTATGTATTCATAATTTTTGCTTATCGTTTTTGATGTGATTGGATTGCTTTGTTATTTAGTGGAGTACTTGTCTCATGCATTCTTCTCAAAATGCAAATTTCGTCATTCCCCTTAGCATATGTAGAATATGAGGATGGTGCTAGTCATCACGCACGGCACATTGCATCAACTGCTTGGGTCATCTACACACCCGAGTTAGAATTATTTTGCTCTGGGGGGTTCTTTCTTGGTACCACCACCAACAGTATTGCTGAGTACATGTCCATCATTTCGCTTCTCATGGAAGCGTCATCAAGGGGCATCTCCAATCTGGTGGTCAGGTTAGACTCCCAGCTAGCCATTATGCAATTGACAAACCATTATCACGTTCGTAATCCAGCCTTGATACGTAACTATCTAAGGTTGTGACTCTTGGAACATCGATTTGAAATCATCACATATGAGCATTGTTAACACCCAGGTTGTTCCCTATGAATCCCAAGGGAATACGGCCGGGGTAAGCACTAACCAAGCTTTGGATTACAGCTTCTAGCCCAGCTGTAATCAGAGAGAGCTCTCTCTGTAAGGTTTGTCTCTGTTCTATGGAGATTTTAGGCTAGTTATGAATTAAAGGTTTGTTTGTTTTGTGGTTGGTTGGGAGGATGCTTTCTGATAGTTTTGAAATGTTCTTTGCAGGTGAATTAATCCATTGGGCAATGGAGTCTGTGGCTCTTGGTTTCTTGGAATCCTGCGTTTGGTGCAGTTGGAATTACAGGGCCTTTATATATTTCATGAAACAAACTGTAGATTGTGATAATGGAGTGTGAACAACCAGTGAAAAGCAGTTAAGAATTCTTCACTAAGCTGGGATGTGAGAAAGGGATGTATTGCTCAAGAGAAAACTTGAATTCCTGAAACAACAGATCACTGTGATGATATAGTGTGAAAGGTAGCAATTAAGAATTACACTTTCATTACCATAACTGAAGAAAACATTTACAATAGCTTAGATTGAGTTCAGGATAATCTGTGATCAAATCCTTAGACTATTCTTTTTCCTTACTATTAGATATTTAAAACATGGGAAACATGAATGATATATGAAAGTTAACAAACAAATAACAAAGAGTAACAAGAGAAACTTATTGAGTCATGAGATACGCAGGAATCCTGCAACATTCAACTATACACCAACAAGACATCAAGAGATACAGAGCTTCGGAAAATCCATCATCCTTTGTATTAATTCTCTGAAGATTTACAGTAGAAGAGGAGTAGAATAGATATCAAAAGATTTCTTACATCCAATGTCCAACCCTTGCTAACAAATGTGAGGGGGAATATATAGAAGTCTATTACAAAATATCTCAGGCATTGAGTCATCTGAGAGGGAAAATATCTTCATTAACTCGTCCAGAGATTGCAGATGAAAAGTTATTACAATTTTTAATGAACTTTAAAGGCTCTTAACTCCTGTCAGAGCAATTTTGACCTTCGGAGCTCACGGAGTCGGTTGAGCGCTTTGATATAACTGCTGAATGACGTGTCTGTGCAGCTTTATCTTTCTGTAGCTTCTTGGCCCTGTCACCTGTGACTGCTGATGCTGCTGTGGTGGCCGAATACTTGTGCTGAGTTGGCTCAGCCTCTTTCTGCATACCTGCTGATGTGTCTTTATATTCCTATGTGTGAAAATTTAAATATTTCCAAAAAGTAATATCTCAATTACTGACTCTGATTTAACAGTAGTCTTATCAACTCTTCCCACACATCTGGTGCAGGCAATTGATGCTTCAAAATTGACCCCATGGTATCATCAGCCTCTGTATATTTGTAAAAATGAGGAGGCTCATCAAACAAATGTGTGATCTCGTTCATAATAAAAATTAGATTTTCTACCCTGTTAAAGAGGGTCTGCCTTGTTATTGGTCCTGTCTCTGTTGATGAACTGGCTGCTTCTGAGATTTGACTTAATGCAAAAGTGTTTACTCTCTTGGCATATTTCTCATGTGAGAGTAACTTTCCTGGTGGTTCCAGCAGACTAGGCAGACCTCTGTTTTGCAATGCCAAAAACCTGTTCTGAAACTTGTTGATGTATGCTTGCATGTCCTCGACTCTTCTTTCCAGGGTCTAGATCAGGTTTCTTAATGTCAGGACCCTTCTTATTAGCGAGATAGTCTCTGTCCTATTTCCAATTCCCATTTTGATGAGCTAGGAGCTTGTTCTGTAATTTAGCACATTTATCATTTTATTGGCAATCTCAGGCATACTGCCTAGAGATGCCCTTGCTCGTTGTATCTCTTTATGTGCTTTTCCAATGAGCATTATTTTCTCATGGATGGCCTCAATGTATTCCCACTGATCTGTAATAGATTGGAAAATATGGCCCCATATGACCCTCTTGAGCTCAGACGTGACTTTGTCTAATGTGAGCTCTTTTTCTAGATCAGTTATCCTTTTCTTGAGGGCCTTTACCTCCCTCTCTCTTTCAGCCACATTCTATTTGGACTTGTCATATTTTTCATTTATTTTTGCCAGAGTGTCCTTGGCTTGATTCAGCTCAGACATCTGAGACTCCAAAACCTTAATTTCATTCCTCAGCTTTTGCATATCTAGGCTTTCAGCCTGATCTGTTGTTGGTGCTGAGGTGGATGGTGCTGCCTGCTGTACCTGTTGGCTGGGAGGGGCAGTGGCTTGAGGGATTTCCTCAAGATTTATTGTTTCTGGAGGTGGCTG
>APFE031135110.1:0-30371 GCA_000404065.3 Pinus taeda
TCTTCAATAATGTTGTTAGAGGTGCTGCTATTCTCCCATAATTCTTAACAAACTTGCAATAATACCCTGTCAACCTGAGAAATCCTCGCAAATGCTTTATGGATGTGGGGATTTCCATTCCTTAATGGCTTTAATTTTGCTAGGGTCTACCTTAACTCCTTCATGAGATACAATATGACCCAGATATTCCACCTCTTGTACTCCAAAGAAACATTTGGATCTTTTTGCATATAATTGTTTCTCCTCCAATAGTTGTAGCACACTGTCAACATGTTCAACATGATCCTTCCAAGACTTGCTGTAGATTAGTATATCATCAAAAAATACTAACACAAATTTTCTAAGGAATGGTTTGAAAATTGAATTCATCAAACCTTGAAATGTTGAAGGTGCATTGGTAAGGCCAAAAAGGCATGACCAAAAATTCATAATGACTCTCATGAGTTCTAAATGTTGTTTTCGGAATGTCTTCAATCTTCATTCTGATTTGATGATATCCTGAACGAAAGATCAACTTGTGAAGTTAATTGGATCCATGCAATTCATCAAGTAATTCATCAAATGATAGGAATGGGAAAACTTATCTTTAATAGTGAGTTTTTTTGAGCTCCCTATAATCTGGAAACATGCACCATGAATCCCATCCTTCTTGTGCACCAATACTACTCAAAGAAGAGAAAAGAACTTTGACTAGGTTGAATTATACTAGCCTCTAGCATTTCGGCAACCATACGTTCAATTTCACTCTTTTGGGCATAGGGATATCTGTACGGCCTGATGTTTGGAGGAACACTTCCTGGAATCAGATGAATAGCATGATCATGATCACGAATAGGTGGGAGACCTTTGGGAGTCTCAATACCTTGGAATGATTGTCCAAGACTATTTGGAGATCTGGAGAAATAGATGATTCCAAAGTGGAAACATCTAGCGAACATAATTGTGCAATTACACCTCTTTGTTCCTTTTTTAGAAGCTTTTTCATACCATTAGAGCTGATTATCTTTCGTGGTTTCCCTGCAATACCCCTTAATACAACTTCCTTTCCTTCCATAGAAAATTTGATGAAAAGTTCTTGAAAATTAAAAGCTATTGTACCCAAGGATTGTAGCCATTGGACTCCTAGTACAACATCAGCACCTCCATTGGAATGGAAAGCATTGGGCTAGTCAATACATATTCTCCCATGGATAGCTTGATATTATGGCATTTTCCAGAGCAATTTATTGTTCCTCCATTTTCAATCATCACTTGACACTTTGGTGC
Source organism: Pinus taeda (assembly GCA_000404065.3). Classification (NCBI taxonomy): domain Eukaryota; kingdom Viridiplantae; phylum Streptophyta; class Pinopsida; order Pinales; family Pinaceae; genus Pinus; species Pinus taeda. Next base: position 1,267 of record APFE031135110.1, read on the forward strand.
TAGATATAGGAAGCAATTCAATTCTTTTGCTACCTTACAATGAATAAAATTGTGGGTGCTTCCTGAATCAATCAACACTATTACTTTTTTCTTCTTGATTTGTCCTTCTATCTTGATGGTTTGAGGAGTGGTAATTCCCGCCAATGCATTAAAAGATATCGTCGGATTCATTTTTTCTTCATCTAGGCTTTTATCCTGGAGTATATCCTCTTCTTTTGAATTTTCTTGCTCCTTTTCTTCTTCCTCTTCACAATCTATGTAGAATAATTTCTTCTCGGTACACTTATGACCTTTAGTGTATTTACTATCACAACTGTAACAAATCCCTTTTGCTCTTTTTTCTTCCAATTGTTGTGGTGTCAACCTTATAGGTTGTGGAAGACTAGGCACAACACTTCCATCTTTATAGTTGTGAGTGGTATGCTTCTTGGTTGCCATAATTTTGCTTTCCATTTTTCTTGCTAACCTGAATGCCTTCTCTAATGAATCAGGTTCCCAAAGGCGAACATCTTGTTGGATATTATCCTTTAAAGACCCTATGAACACATCAATCCTATGCTCCTCTGGAATATTTTTTACCCTTATGTTCAATTTTTGGAACTCCTCAATGTGCTCATTATTGAACCCTTTTGTTTGAGACTTATCAATTGGCTAAAAAGGGTGTTGCTTTTTGTATCCTCATAATGTGTTGTCAATCTTCTGTAAAAATTGCCCAAGTGATAATTTGTTTACGAGACCAAAGCCATTGATACCATACAAACTGATTTGGTTCCAAATATAAAGTTGCAATACGTACCTTTTGTGTGTTTTGCACATTATTGAGATCGGAAAAAATGCTCCATTTGTAATATCCATGTCGCGGGATCCTTGCCATCAAACTTCCTCATATCGATTTTTGGAATATGGTGGGTCTCTCATCCAACATTAGAGTCTATGAAATCATGATTAACATTTATTTTGTTCGCATCATGAGTTTCCTTTACTACCCTTTCACCATTTGTAAGAATTTCTTGTAGAAAATTTGTCAAATCTGTCTTCAAATCTGCGATGTCTCTCTTCAAATTTGTCTTCAAATCTATCTTCAAATCATCCATCTTAGCTTCCACGCCCTTTATCTTAGATTCCACGCCATTTATCTTAGCTTCTGTTAGCTTTTGTGAGAGTGACATTTGTTGCACTTGGTCTTGAAATTTTGATATATCATGTAGCATTTCTTCCTCTTCTTCATGAGTAATGCTAGAGCTTTCAGGTTGCTTACTATGTTTTTGCATTTTCTTTCCTCAGGGCATCAGTTACCAATAATAATTCTCTACTATGCCCTTTGAATTCCTTCAAAATAATTTTTCAAACCAAGCTTACGCAAAAATTAAAAAAATCTACACATCTTTTTTCACTTTGTAGGAGCTCGATATTGCCTCTTATGTATCTCTGTAATTTCGGATCATTTAGTTCTGAAATTGTGACCTGCAGTAGCCCTAAGTGTGCTCTTTCCAATGCCACTAGTCTGATCCAAATTGGATTATCCAAGGAAGAGTTATGCCAAATCTCCCACAGTGACCTGATTATTGACTAGTTCAGTAGAGCGAACTTGTACAACATGCCACGTGTCCCTGTTTCAACCTTTGGCTCTAAACAATATATACAAGAAACTAAAGTCTGTCCTCTTTTTGTACCTTCTTACGAAACTTCAATTTGATGCTCAGAAAGAAAGTTATGACGATTTCCCCCAAGTCACCTGTTTGGAATGTAATTCAGGAGTCTACAAAAAGACAAACTTCCTCAAATCATATCTCCGCAAATATAGTGTGAAAAGCTCTGAAATTCGGTGCGATTTCGTCTCAAATGAGTTTTTTTTTTCACTTTTGAAACATCGCAGAAAAAAATTTATAGAAAAAATGCCACGATGACCTATTTGGAGCAACGAAACCCTAGAATCCAAAGCTCTGATACCAAATTTTATGAAACCAACTCACAAAAAGATAGAAAAGATAGATCAACACCTTAGAATTCAGCCTCTTCGAGGGGGAAACCTCCTTTACATTACACAAATGAATGATTCTTTGATTATTCAAATGACAATACCTTCTTTCTATATCTAGGAGTCTAAGGAGTCACAATATAACCCAGCCGACCAAACAATAATAATATAAAGGCACAAAAATAACAATAGAGGGATTCTATGGGGCACAAAAATAAAAATATGGGGACAATAGGGGCACAACAATATTAATAAGGGATATAACTACAATAGTAATGGGGTGATCACTAGTATTATAGGGACCTAACAAGGTCACATGCTGTGCTATCATACGCAAAAGCCTCTCCCAGTGGCTAGGAACACCAATAGTGTGGCGCTGCAGCCTCATAGGTAACTTCTCGATCTGAACATTTGAAATACCAAGGGTTAATCCCTCTATGTGATCCTGCAACTCTGCTAAGGTCTCGGACAAATCTAAGTCTTGAAGAACTGCTCTCCCAATGTTTCTCTGCGCTAGCCCACCTGTAACCTGTTGGTGCCCTACATGTCGAACAATACTAACATCTGCATGCACAAGAATGATTTTAGTTTAGTCTTGGAAACATTAAAAACACAAAAAACATGTAGAAACTTGAAAAACAAAAAACACTTTTGTTCAATCAATTTACCCATAGCACCCCATTGTGCTCCAAGTGGTAGAATCAAATCTGGATCTCCACTGAAATCCATCCCTGAGTATGGATGCTCCTCGATGACAAGATGTTGTTGCTCGAACCAACTGAAGAATGTAGTGGAAAAAAGTGATTGTTGATTGACCCACATGTCGAGCCATCAATTCGACCCACCTCTGCATACGTGGATCTCTAGGACTAGCTATACCCAGTGATACATGTTGTGGTTGCATCAATGGGATTCTCTCTAAGGTAAAAGCGATTAAGATCGAACCATAGCAGAAATTATTCGTCTTACCACTTTTTAACTTGGTCAGTTCTTCTTTCAGTGAAGAAAGCACAACCTCGCACCAGTTGAAAACTTTTGGCTCTAGAAACTGTAGTGCACACTACATATAAGATATGTTCGCTAGATGTAGTGTCACTGCCAGCCAATTTTGCAATTATGAAGAGGATCGTTCTCAAAGGCAAATCACCCACATCCCTAATGTTTATTTTCCCATCCTTGCTAAGTTGTGTACCTGGCCGACAAAACTGTCTAATATAATCTCTCATCGATTCACCTCCACGGGCAAATCCAGAAAGTGACATGGGGGCACCTCACCTTGACAGTCCGATAAGAAAGTAAATATCATCAATGGTAACAGGGACCATCTTGTCCCTAATGTGAAAAGTCTGATCTGTCGGATCCCATGCATGAACAAGGAATTGCAGTGGTTCTATTTGTTGCCTCATTCTGGACAACTTGAAGTATTTGAGTAACCCACAGTTTTTGAGGGTCTCAATTGTACCTAGATTGTTTAGGGCAACCATGTCTTGCTCTTCATGCTCTCTTTCTCGCCATGTAGTCGACATTCTGATCCGATGAAAGCCTGGAACACAATAATAAGCTTAGTTAGGATCCTTTCCATGCAAAAAAGAGGACAAATTTTGGAGCAAACAACTAAATAAAACTTGGGAAACTCGCCCAGCGCAGCCTATGCACAGAGACAGTGCACTGCAGAGCATGCAACCTTCTATCTGGGTGCTCTTCAATGCAGTTTTCGATGTGAAATCCTGCGCTGATTCCAGAGTGAAAAAAATGAAACCCCAGGGGCCCCAAAAAACCCTAAAACTTGCATGAAATGACAAAATAATGACCTAACAAGAAAGAAGAGAGGTTTAGCTCCTACCTGGTCCAGACGGCTCGAGAAATGGTCCGCAAAATCTCTCACAATCAGCTGATGAAGTTCGTGGTAAAAAACTAGCCCAGAGCACAAAACTGAATGGTAAGTTCCAAATGGTAAAAATGTCATGGTAAAAACTTGTTTTATGTTTATTTCATGTTCATTAATGGAGTAAACATTAGTATTTGCCTATTTTTGCCTATGAAACAGGTATTTTTAATCCATTTGGTGGTGTCTTGAGCAGGTTTTGCAACTGACTTACAGAATTTGACGTGCTCGACTGTAAATTGTACCTTTGACCACAGAGCACACTTTTATCTCTTTTTCGAGCTCTTTAAAAACAAAAAAGGAAACCCCTTGGAGTCCTCTTTAAGCTCTTTTCAGACTCTCTAAACATGAAATGGTTGTCGAGCGCTTGTCCTTTCCAACTCGTTAACGGATTGGAAACGATATCTCTCTTATATTATTTTATGCTTTCTTGGTCTTGAGATATTAATTTACGAAAAAGAACTTGTGGAGTTTTCTTTTTGTCCCTTTTCAAACTCTCTAAACATGAAAAGGACCGAGTTATTGTTGTCGTTAAACTCGTTAAAACATCAAATCATGGCAAACTTGTCCATCTAGACAAGACCGAGTTTCACCTTTGCTAGACTCGTTAAAACATCAAATAGCGATGGATTCACCCGAAGGGTGGAATTATACAACAAGCATATGTTATCCTCCTTAAGCTTGATAAAAATAAAGAGGTATTGGTCAACAATGACTGTGGAAAATGGGGAAAATGGGAAAAAGGGGAAAACCACTTTATGGTAGCAGGTCGCTCTTGCACATGACACTTTCACTCCATCACCGTGACTATTTGGGTTGGGTTATTAGCTTGATGGTTATCACATTGTTGGTCTATCATACCATCCATCACTTTGTTTTGGGTCAATGCTACCAATTCATTTCAGTGTCGTCGACATGTTCAAGAGAAGTCATTCAGTCAAAATTCATCCTTTTCAATACCATAAACCTTCATTTTCATGACCGCCATTCCTGAACCTTGTGTCGTAAGTCAAATTCCATCTCCAAAATCACTACACTCTTTTCGTGTCATTGATGTGGGATGCATCAAGGCCCTCATGCGACGAGTTGCTTCTTGTCGACATCAGCACATTATCCAAGAAGTTGACTTAGAAACACCCTTCTAGTACCTTGAGGCCTGCATGCATCAATGGTAGGTTTCTCGTTTCCGGCGATAGGTTGACATCAATGGCCTTCGACCGAAAGACTTTGTATGGTGTTCAACATCAAATCATCCATTCACACCATGCAGAATGTACTACAGTAACTTGAGGATCATTATCATTAGCGGTGATTTCTCTCACATCTATTAATAGCTTACATCATCGACTAGTAATTAGATGGTGTCTTCCCATGTTCGACTTCTGATCACATATTCACATGGTTAGGCTCGTACTTGAGCGAATGATTGAACGAGATAGAAGACCCCGAATCTAGTTTCATCCATCCGGGCTGCAATTTCAGGAGTACTAAATCATATGTACAATGGCTTTACATTGATAGTCATTCCAATCATGGGTTTATATCTGTAGATGACTGTTTATGTACATGTAATGAAACTTTATAAGTTGAGCATGGGTATGCCTTCCCTCAGCAATTCACGTAAAATCAAATATCATGATATATGTATTGTAATTGATGCAGAGCACCTTCCACTTCAATACCTCCTCATCACATCGTAAAGCATTTCATTCGACATTGGCATTTTTCCGACTTCATACTTTAGGGGCAACTGTTACAGATCCATTTGGGCACATCAATCCCATCATCCAGATCAGTGTTTTTAGGGCTCATCAAACCCCAATTTCAGTTGCTACATGCCCTAAACAAGTCACCCCTTTGAATGCCTCATTCCCAGACAATTTCATGACTTGAAGACATCCATAAATAACCTTTAGAGGGACCAGCACAGGTAGGCCCATGTAAGGGTGCACTGCAGAGCAGTTAAGTCCATGCCAGGGTGCTCTGCAGAGCACTTAGGCTTCCTTTCACCTGCACTGGGTGAGATTGAGCGAAATTCACATAGGGTTTATGGAATATTCTTATCTTTTGGAGTCATCTAGAAGGTTGCCTCACTTATCAACTCATATGAGCTCGAAAATAGATGAGAAATGAGTTAAGGTGCATCCTATCCTCTCATCCCTTCCTCCATGGAACTAATTCTAAGTATGGAAGGCCATTCAATGCCACCATTTATGACAAAACCTCCTTCATTTTCCTATAAATTGACCACTCATCTAAGTGATTAGGGGCTGGATTATGTTGAATTGTAAGGAGATAATGTTGCTATGAGATTTGGCTTTGAAGCAAGTATTGTAATGCTAGAAGTTTTTCATGCTTTTGATATGATGTGGATGGGATCCAAGCTAAAGGAATGGCTTTGAATCAGACACCAATGGTTGTAATTCCTTCTTCTATTCAATAAAGTGTTTGAACCTTTCTCCCATTTGTTTGTATTGTTTTATATTGCTTATATGTTTGAATAATATATGATTCCTTTCACTTATATTCAATAGATCTTTTGCTTTGATCGATTCTTTGTTTTCTATTGTGTTTACAGGTACTTCTCAAGCATATTAAGTACGGGAAGAGCGATAAGATCGATACGAGGGAGATGAGAGGAAAGCGGAACTAGAAGTAGATCTTCTCATCTTATCTATTGCTTATAGGAAAAGACTAAAACACTTTAAACTATTGTTCTAGATATGACTACTTATCTAGGGAATTAGTATTTATCGGTAGATACCTAATTCTCCAAAACATATTTTGAACCACCCCTGTCCAACACTTGTGGAATTCACTATAGAATTACCTCTCACTATTGTTGATGGTACGACAACAACTGCAACTAAGAAGCATCCAAAAAAAACATTAAATCAACTGTGTCTTTGCAACACTCTACTGGGAAAAATGTCACTGATTTTGATTCTGCAATGTGCCTCCTGCACTGCTATCAACACTCCTATGTGCTCCTCAGCATCTGACTGCACCAACTGACATTGATCCTTTTTCTACTAAACAATGTAGGCCTCTGTAGCAAGGTAATGATCCATGAGGAGGACACCTCAATGGATCATGCCCAAATCTCTGCAACTCTAGGGTTAAGGCTCTACATATTCCCACCTCACTCTTGGAGGTATAACTGCAATTTCTCCCTCTACCCACTTAGCTTGAACTCTCATTCTACTGGAGGTCTCTAACTATTCCTCATCATCATCGTCCTACTGGTTAGCCCAACTTCCAACTAGATGAGGCTCCATCTTGAGAGCTCTATCCTGCTCTCTTTCAACCACCACATCTCTAATCTTTACCTTGTTCCTTAAGGTTGCACATGCATCTTCCTCTAATGAGTAGAGGCTCTCAATCCTTTCACCAATCTACTTGATCTGACTAGAAGAAAAATGCTTGAGGTAGGCCTTCCCATTGCTGAAGACTACCTCATACCCTTTGCCTTCAATCATCAATTTATTCATCAGACCAATTTTTTTGGCATGACTTATATTTTTGAATAGCTGAGTGAGGGTCTTACACATAGCAAAGGCAGTCTCCTTGCCATATAATTTTGAGACTATGTGGTCTCTCACTCCCTCCAGGATGATCCTCCTATCCCTTGCAGTATCCTTCTTCCATTGGGCTAATTGTTGTGCATCAGATTGTTGGGGTTTCACAATGCCGTTTCTAACATATTCTAACACACCATTATCATCAAACGCTACTTCCATTCTTTCCTTCTAGGCTATGAAATTTGAGCTACCCTCCAGGGCATACAATCTCAGTTTGTTGAAATCCATTCTCCCAAAACTGAATAAAAACTACTACACTGAAGTTGAAAATTAAAAATCCTTGAGGGACAAATTCAAAATACTAGTTTTAATGTGATTTCAGGGCTTTAATAACATGTAAAAAATTGATAGAAATTGCACTTATTCAAGATTTCAAACTTACAAACAAGAGATATAATTTCTACTCCACTAATATGCGGAATGGAAATCATAATTTATAACAACATGCATGGACATGCAACGAGCAAAACCATAAGTACACAATGATTTGTAGGGGAAACCAACTGGGAAAATCCCCTAAAGCCTCTTTGCATTAATCAGTTGAATAGATAAACTATTACAATTGGTTGCTCCAACTCTGAGCACAACCTACAAAATAAAATTTGTTCTCTCTACTGACTGAGAGTCTCTAGCAACAACTTAGCCAATTTCTGCCTCCTCTAGCCTCCTATTTCCTTGCACAAATCTAAGCTAATTCAAGCTCCTAAACAATAAGGAATTCCCTATTTCCTTATGCAATTTTCAAGGATTGATCAACATTTTGCATGCAAAATTTTGTACACTCCACCAGTATACAAATAATTTTACATTAGCCTTAATTCCCCCACTCCATCTAAGGAATTTGAATTCCATGCATGCATGAGCTATTTTGGGTTGATTGATCAGTTAACTAATAGATCTCTTAGTTAGACTGTTGTCTCATTGCACAACTGACCTTCAACTAACTCTATCAATAGTTAGAGGTCAGTTAACTAAGTCCAACTGAAAATAACTAAACTAGATTGCTAAAATTTAGCAATCAACACATGCATGACTGAAATCCAAGCCCACTAACTTGAATTTACTGAGCTAATTGAGTGAAAAGAGCCATGTCACACTATTTAACTACCTTCAAGTTTTCTTGCTGATGTGGAAATATGATTTACTCAATTTGACTAGGTCTAAAGTTAAATTGAGCCTTTCTTGCTACACTTTCTAACACAATTAACAGAACAAGTGAGATCAAACTATTCTTAGCTGATTTTGTGTTAAATCAGTCTTTTGTGATCATATCTTTAGGTAGGGGTACCGGTGAATCAATCTTTTGTAAAATCAATTATGATTTGATTGACCATTTTTGGGTAAAATAGTTCCAACTCGCCCCCGATCTTGTTTTGTATAAATATGAGGATAAAAAATAGGTTCATCAGGTTGTTAGAGGGGGAGATTCTGTCAATATCATATACTACATAATTTGTGGTTGATTTATAAAATAATTTAGCTATGGGTTATTTTATGAGTTTCTTCCATCTTCTTGTAGTGCTCTTAGTCAGGAAAGCCCCCATATCCTAGGATGCACTTGTAGCGATAGTACAATTGTTATTTTATTTATTTTTATGCATAGTTAGATCAGATTAATCATTTTCAGTTTATGTTATTGTAATTGCTATGTTGTGATATTTTGTGTGGAATGGTGTGAGGGCCCTTGGTTTGGAGAGTTAACAACCCAGGGAATCCACATGAAGTCGAGAGACTTTGGGACTTGAACTGGTAACTCTCAAATGATTTGCTTATGTTCTACATGAATGATTTCTTTTGGCATTGAGTGGTTTTTTTAAATTGTATATTGAGTTACATGAATTATTGAACCTATTGGATGTCTTTACGATGTTGATAAATGTGAAGATGTTTCGATTTATTATTTAGTCTCTTGTTTGTTTGGCATGTAAAGGGTGAATCCATGTTCAATTAAGTTCCTAAAGGGTGTGATTAAAGCAGACTGCCATAGTTCCTTTTTGTCTTCAAACCAGTTAAGCTTATTTCTGCATATGCTTTTTCGACACTTCATGATCCTACCCAACACTTTAAGCAAATATATTACCCAACACATGCCTTGTTAAATTTCCCAAAATATTCATTGTTATATATTGTCTCCAACCCTTGTTCCAGATCTTTAAGGAGTTTTCCATATTTATCTTTTTTATCCTTATCCCATCAAGCTCCATCTGTTTTTTCTTTTCTTTGAAATTGGTTTAGAGTTGATTCCCTCAATAATGGGTAATAAGATTCCCAATGAGATTTTATAGTGTTCACAAACTCCACCATTTCCATCCTTTTTGGATTTAGTTTAAAGGTGGTAAATTGGCTTTTCATGAGTGACAACTATTTCTAGTACAAATGGATAGTGGTCAAAATTCCCTCTCTCAACGCAACTCACCATTTTACCTTGGTAACTTCATTTATAAGTCCTTTGAATATTGGAAGATGGTCAAGCCCCTTTTTTATTCTATCAACCCCAATTCTTTTATTTCTCGAGGTGGGAGACAACTTCGTTGGTTTAATGTCCAACAAGTCCATTCCTCCTGGATTTCTCAAGAAGTATCATAATATACAATATATTTGGGCCATGAGTATATATATTTTTAGGCTCCATAAGTGAAATTTATGTCTCCCCTATCATCACAAACCCATTCTATATGCATTCCGATTTGAAAATCTTGTGCCAATACTCCATCATATCAAAGTATGACCCATAAACATTCAAAATAGGGGATCTTTCCCAATATCCATAGAAAAGAGGGAAAATCCTAGGAATTAGTTAGGGTGAAGGAGCATCTCTACCAACTAGTAATATTCCCACTATATCTCATAATAATGTCATTAAAGTTGAAATCCCATCCACTAAATACATTAGAAATTTTTGAATTGTTCTCCCCATGAGTCATAATTTGTTTAAGTGGGTTGATATAGGGCTTTAAGGACTATATTAAGCTGTCAATGGCCAACTTCTTTGAGGGATTGGCCAACCCTTAACAATTTCATGTCAAATAGATCATTTGAGGTCCTAGCAGGGGCCATTTTCTCTAAGGCCTCCTATCAATGAAAGTTGCTTTTGACATTAGATCTCCAATGATGTTTATTTTTGTGCCATGGACAAATGAGACTTTCTCTCTCTTTGATTAGGCTTTTAGAAATTTTCATCAAGAAAGCCTAACCCCCTTCCACTTTAATAGGGAAATCAATGGTCCTATTTCCTCTAGGTGGGCCATTTCCTCTAGGTGTAGTGTTGTATTTGGACGATTATTGGGTAGCAAAATCTAGAGAAGAAACTCGTGCCTCTATTCCCCACTTGGCCCTTAACTTTTGCTTCTGGACTTTCAATCACAAGTAGATGATTAACAGTTCAAGAGATAGGGTTTTTGATGCTTAATATGTCATGCAATAATTCACTAATAGGTTCCAACCCTTTAAGTTCTACCTTTACTCCCCAATATTAAAAAACAAAAAGTTCACTATACTTTCTCTTATAAGGGGAAGGAATTTGAGGTGACCTTTTTTTTATTAATCCATGAGAAATATCTTTGTATTCCATGATGAATATACATGTTTAGATCCTTAAGGGACTACTTAAACTTAACAACAAGGGTCAAAACCATTGCAACAAATCTCACCATGTCACTTGCAAGAATTGAACCTGAGTGGGGAGGTTAATGATAATTCCTCCCAACCACCAAAGATAAACCCAAATTGATTGTATTGAAGTGACTTACTAAAAGATAGCTCGTGAACTTTTTTGTTGTTGAAAATGCAACAAGAAAAATCCTGATTTAATTTTCCCTCGAATTAAATTAGGAGAAAAATTGTAATTCCACATCACAACACAACTTTTATTAGTTAACTAAGTTAATTTGACTTAGTTGGTTCAGTTAATTCGAGTTGAGGGTCTAACTTGAGTCATGTAGAGTGTCTCCTGCTTAATAGGAGCCCTGGTTGAGTTTATTTTGAGTTGTAATTATTTAATTCAGTTTAACCGAGTTAAAATCAGTGAAACTATTTCCAACTAATGGAGGAACTAGTACGAGGTCTAACAGTGGGGTGTTGCTTCATGTGTTCAACTAGTTAACTGATAATTCAGTGATAAATAACTCATGCATGCTAGATATGAAATTTACCTAGTTGAGATTAGAGTTCAAGGGAAGTGTACTATTAATTGTATAATCATCCAAATTGTATAGGTGGTGCATGCAGTTAGAGGAAGGCTTGTGATGGATTGCGCAATTCCAATTGAGGAATTTCCCTAATTAATAGGGGCTAATTCCCAAGGAAACAACGCAAGGAAATAGGGACTTGGGCAAGTAGAAAATTGGTTAAGCATTGGCCAAGATTTGTTTAGGAAGCAGTGAGACAGATAGAGATAGTGCAAAGGTTGCTCGGGATTGAGCAAAGCATTGTAATCTTCTCATGTTTTATAACTAATGTAATATAAAGATAGCAGGGGTTTTTAGTTGTGGCTTTCCCTAGGAAATAATTGTGTACTGTGTTGATTGAATTATTTATCTTGTATGCTTCATGATTTCTTGATTGATTAATTGTTTCTGATGATGAGTAGAGTAGATTCAAGTCTTTTGTTTTAGAAAATTATATAAGAAGATTAAATCTACAAGGAATTTCTACATGGTATCCGAGCTGAAATCACACTAGAAGAGAAGAATGTGAGTTTGTCTTTGCAGGTGAAATTGAATTTGCAGGATAATTCTGCAGAGTCAGCAAGATTTCGTTCTATTGATTGAGACTCGAGTATGCCCTTAAGGGTAGCTCGAATTATATTTCTTGGAAGGACATGATGGAGGTAGTGTTGGAAGACAATAAGTTGAAGGAATTCATAGACAATGATATTCCTAAGCATCCAACAACCGATGCTCAATATCTAGCAGAGTGGAAGAAATGTGTGGAAAAGGCTAGGAGGATCATACTAGAAGGAGTTCGAGATCATATTATCTTGAATCTCCACGAGAAGGATACACCATATGCAATGTGGCAACCCTTGATAGACTTGTTTTAAAACAACAATGATCACATGAAGTTGACACTGAAGGATAAGCTTTAGAAGATCAAGATGGAGAAGGGCGACACAATACCACAGTACTTGAGTAGGTTCAACCAATGTTGGGATGAGCTTGGGAGCGTTGATATTACATTTATTGAAGATGATTTGGTCAACCTAACACTTCTAGGCCTTCACAAAGAGCTGATACAGCTACTAGGATTTGGTAAATGGGAGGGAGCATATACCAAAGTGGGAGCATTTGTGGTCTGACTTGCTGCAAGAAGAGATAAGGAAAAACACAAGAGATGGAACCTCATCAAAGCATGATGATGAGGAGAATTGTGCCTTGGCTGGAAAGGAAAATAAAAGGAAAGGAAAGATATCCCATACCAAAGGGGATTCCAGTTAGGGTGGCAAGAAAAAGGACTTGTCAAAGATTAAATGTTTTCATTATCATGAGCTGGGACACTATGCCACGGAGTGTCCACATAAGAAGGCCAAAAAGAATCCCTCAGGAGAAGCGGCAAGTGAAGCTCTTACTTCACAATTCGAGTTGGATTTCACCCTTATTACATGCATGGTGACATTGGTGATGGGTAGTGTGTGGTATATGGATAGTGGAGCCTCATTCCATATTATGGAAAACAAATATTTTCTCAATGACTTGGAGGAGAAATACCTCTAAATGCACATCGAGATGGAGATGATGGAAGATATAGCGCGACCGACATCGATACTGTTACTTTTCAGAGGGAGTCTGATTCTCCTCTCACATTAAGATATGTCATGTATGTTCCGGGTTTGAAGAAGAATTTAGTTCCAGTTGCTATGTTGGAAGACCATGGCTATGATATGATATTTAGCAAAGGAAAGGCTTTCCTTCGTCACATAGCCACAAGGCAAGTGAAGCGAATTGGGGTTTAGATGAAGAACCTTTACAAATTGGATGTAGAAAATTGTGCTACCTTGAGCACGAAAGAAGAGAAGGTGCAAAGCCGAGTGATAGGTGAATTATGCCATAGAAGATTGGGCCATTTTCACCATGGGGCCTTAAAGATCATGCAACATATTTCTACAGGACTTCCCAAGGGCACGCCAGAGCAACGAGATACGTGCAGAGGGTGTACAATGGGGAAGTACACCAAAGCCACCTTTCATGATAAGGACAGTCGAGCGTAAGCAATCCTTGAAAGAGTTCAGTTAGATGTGCGTGGACTATTCTCGACAGCCTCCATGACCAAGAATAGGTACTATGTGATATTTGTAGATGATTTCTCACGTAAGTGTTGGATTTTCTTCATGTAAAAGAAAGATCAGGCGTTCTATAAATTTTGTGAATTTAAAGCACTTGTTGAGAAAGACACTCGCAGGAAAGTGAATGCTCTCAGCAACAATAATAGTGGAGAATATGTGTTGAATGCGTTCAAGAAATTGTGTGCATCAGAAGGCATTCGACAGGAGTTAATAGCACCCATAACCCACAACATAATTGGGGTTGTGGAAAGGAAGAACACAAGTATTATGGGAGTTGCACGGGTGATGTTACATTATCATGGCCTATTGTTACACTTATGGGTTGAAGCATGCAACACAACTGTATATGTGCAGAACAAGAGTTCTCATTGAATTCGTGGGATGAGTGCACCAGAAGAAACTTTTTCAAGGAAGAAACTAGATGTGTCACACTTCAGGATATTTGGTTCATTAGTTTACTGTCATGTTACAAAGGATGCAAGGAAAAATCTAGAGCCAACAAATAAGTTGGGCATATTTGTGGGGTGGAATGATACACCTCACAACTCTCAGGTGTACTTGCCATATCATAGGATGACAATTGTTCACAAAGATGTGAGGTTCGATGAAGATAAGGCCATGAGATGTTCCCTTGAGAGGGAGTTTCAGTTACATGGAGATGAGGAGCCTTTAGCTCCAAATGAAGATACTCAGGATGATGTGGAGCAACAACATGCAGAGGAGCAAAGAGTGGAAGCACCCACTCATGCAGAGGCATCCAGAGATGGAAGGAAGTGCACCAGAGAAGCTGACAAATTGATGCTTGATGCTAGAGAGAATGTGGGAGCACCCACATCACACCATAGGAAAATGAGGTCACGAGAATGGTACACTCGCTACATGGCTCTAATGAGCGAGAGTGTAGAGACTGAGCCATTCTCATTCAAGGAAGTAGTGCAACAACTAGTGTAGATTGATGCCATGGTAGAGAAGTATGACTCCATTACTAGGAACAATGCTTGGGAAGTTGTTCCAAGGATAAAGGAAAATTCAGTGGCAGGTTATAGGTGGATCTACAAGGTGAAGCAAGCAGTAGATGGGAGTGTCGAGAAGCATAAGGCCATATTTGTTGCCAAGGGGTTCTCTCAAGTGGAGGGAATTTATTACAAGGATACCTTTGCTTCAGAAGCAAGGTACTCTTCAATCAAATCTATTCTAGCACTTTCAGTGCAGATGGGATGGAATATACATCATATGGATGTGAAGATAACCTTCCTCAACAGAGTGATTGAGGAAGAGGTGTACATAGAGCAACTATAAGGATTTCAGACCTTCAAATGGGAGTCGCATGTGTGCAGACTCAAGCGAGAGCTGTATGGATTGAAACAAGCACCCCATGCTTGGTACACCAGGATTGACAATCATTTCACCAGGTTGGGCTTCACCAAAAATGACATAGATGCAAACCTTAACCATATTGTGGTTGAAGGTAAATGATTTATTATAGCATTATATGTCAATGATTTAATTCTAAGAGGTGATGAGAAGTTGGTCAAATATTGCAAGAGAATTCAAGATGAAGGATGTGAGGCTCGTGCATTATTTCCTTGGTATGGAAGTATGGCATGGAGACAAGGAACTATTTGTCTCTCATGGCAAGTATGCCAACGAGATATGAAGAAGTTCCACATGGAGAGAAACAAACCCATGGGGACTCCTCTAGAAGGGAATCGGAGGAAGAAAGATGCTACTTCAGGTGAAGTAGTGGAGGGTACTATTTGCAGGCATCTTGTGAGTTCACTCATGTATTTGGTGAATACGCGAATGGACATGTGTTTTGTAGTTAACTAGGTTAGTCAAGCAATGGTTAAGCCAAACAAACTCTATTGGAACGTAGCTAAACATGTGTTGAGATAACTTAGAGGCACCACCCAGTTTGGTCTTTGGTATAGGCAGACAGAGGAAGTGAAACTTCAAGGCTTCACAGATGCAGATTGGGCATGGAATCAATTAGACATGAAGAGCACATCACAGGGAATCTTCAATATTGGGTCAACAACAGTTTCTTGGTACAACAGGAAGCATATATTAGTTGCACTAATTTCAGTAGAATTAGAGTACATGGCTGTTATTCAAGCAACTTGTGAGGCTATCTAAATGAGGAAGATCCTTGTTAGGTTATTTGGTCAACAGATGGCTCATAGAGTGATTTAATGTGACAATCAGAGTTGTATCAAACTCTATGAGAATCCATTTGTTTATTATCAGTCCAAGCATATCGACATCCGGTATCACCATCTCAAATATTGTGTGCAGAGGAGAGTAATGTTGTTGGAGTACATTCCTAAAGGGGAACATGATGCAGACATATTGACTAAGGTAATGTTAGAGGCAAATTCGAGTTCCATAAAGGTAGTGTTAGTTTCAGTCTTTCCAGCCTTCCTCCAGTGATCAAATATGCTCTTACAAAGTGATTGTGAAGTGTCAAGGTCAAATTTTGTCATTTCAGTGAGTCTTCAAGCAAAATTTGGTCACTAGGCATTAGGTCTAGGGTTTGCTTTCACTCCTTCTAAAGTTGCCCAAATGTCAGTCTATGTCATCATTCAGCTGAGTCTATCATCATTCATAGGGTTGTCATGATCATCTCAGTGTCTAATGAGTCATTTTACATCTTGTTCATGCTTCAGTTGTGCCTTGGCAAGTTCATTTACCTCTCCTAGGGTTTTGAATCCAATTTCTCTTGGACGGTTAAATCATCAGCAAAAATTGTATCCAGATGTTCATACACCTTCACCTATCCTTAAAGTACCTTTTAAAACACTTCCCATCACTCAGATCCCCCAAAATCCTCATTTTTGCACAAACCCTAGTTTCTTGCTACAACTTGGCAATTTTCTAGGTTGGGCCTGTGTTTTGCCCTTTTGGACCCCTTCCCCTCACTCAATCTCTGAGATTCCACTTTCCACTGCTTCCTAACATCCCTCCCTACTTCCAAAAATTTCCACAAGAATTTAGAAGCCCCTTATCCCCTTCATTTCACTTCATTTCGACAAAATTCCTTGTTTCACACATCGGGATAAGTTTCACTCAAATGGTGTTTCAGAGCAACAAAAGATGAATTTGGGAAAACTGAGAGAGGTTTTTGTCCACAACATGCCAAAGAAGAAAAACCTCCTTCACTTTTTGCACAGGTGTCATGGTTTTAGAGAAATGTCAAAATTACAATCATCGTATCCAAGGAGGTTGGCCAAGGCACTAAAACGACGGAAAAGGCCCGATCCACTCCAAATTTTGGCCAAAGCCTCTTTGAATGAGCATGGTACTTGATTGGGGACTCCCAGCCCAAATTTCCAGAAATTTGGAGAAAATTTTGTCAATTGTGAATTTTTTGTGCCATACATAGGTTTTTGCTCCCAACGGGTCGCGCACCGTGCGCGACCCTTTCGATTGGGAGGTCCATTTCAGGAAAAGTTTGCATTTTTGGATTTTTAATGCAAAAATACACTTGCTCAGCAAAGACCAAGAAATTTCACCAAGTTTTGAGCCTCCAGAAGGTCAAAAAACAAGCAAAAAATGACTTTCTGCCACCTTTTTGACACACAGGAAGTAGTCTTGGGAGATTGCAATTTTGGAAGGGCAAACGGACACCAAATTCAGACATTCCACTTGGGTTGGAAAGTAGACATCCATACCTTTCCAACAAGACCACTTTTGCCTCATTTGGACACCTGGAAGTGCCTCAAAAACTGCTCCAAAGGTGCGCGACCCGTTGGGCAATTTTCACAGAAATTGTACCTACAGCTCAACAAAACGCAGTTTTGACTAGGTTTGAATTTTTGGAGTGGATTTTGATCCTCCTTGATGTAAATGATGTAATTTTATGATATTTTGACACTCATTTATCTCCTATAGAAGATTCATTCATGAGATAGGCAAAAATTTAATGAATGAATTGGTTTCCTAGCTTATAAAGGCAAGTTGTTTTGACTGCCTAGATTTTAGTGATCAGTTTGGAATTGGTTGAAACAGCTCCTAAGATGATGAGCTCGACCCCTAGAGGCAAGGAAGTGTGTTATCTTGCCTATATTATGTATTTTCTTAGTCATTTTCAGAGGTTGGAAAAGGTTGGACTTTTGAGGGAGAAAGCTTCTATTGTATTACTCATTATATCTCTGCATTTTTGGCTAAGGAAGACCAGGGTTTTGCAGTCCTTTTTGGGATTCTTGTGGTTACATGTATTTATGGTGGGTTTCTCTTTGTACTCGTAAGTTTGTTATGTGACTCATCTTCTTACTTTTCCTTCTGCAAATTAGGCAAATGAAGTGTTAAGGTAGAATTCATGGTTGCTATGCTCTGCCTTTAAGTTTGCTTAATATCAATGTTTTCAGCTGTTTAAGGAGAATTCAAGGTGATTGATTGCTCTCCTTAGCTCCTCACCAGTCATTCTCATCCATCCAAATCTTTCAAAGGCATTAATACAATCTCCTACCTCGCCCCAAAGAACCCCCTGCAAAAACTATGTCCAATCCCCGCACCCAAAATTGCCTTTCCCCAATTTTCCACCAAAACCCTAAAAATCCCAAATCAAACCTTTTTATCAGTTTACTAGCCTAAAATCAGTGTTCTTTTATTGGTTATCTCTGCCCATTGAAGATCTTTGCCGAGATAGACCGGAGAGAGCCCTCTCCTGCCCCGTAGGGCTAGCTACGAGGCTAACTGGTTTGATGTTGCCTTGGAGTTTACCTTTTTCAGCCTAAGGTGAAATTTCAAGCGCTAACAGGTAGGATTTGGGTATCTGATAATCCCTTTCTTGTTGAGAGGGAGTGTTGAAAATACATCAAGAAAAAATGTGGTTTAATTTTCCCTTGAATTAAATTAGGAGAAAAGTTGTAATTACACATCACAAGACAACTTGTATTAGTTAACTAGGTTAATTTGACTTGGTTGGTTACGTATTTGAGTTGAGGGTCTAACTTGAGTCATGTAGAGTGTCTCCTACTTTATAGGAGCCCTGGTTGAGTTTATTTTGAGTTGTAATTAATTAATTTATTTTGACTGAGTTAAAGTCAGTTAAACTAGTTCCAACTAATGGAGGAACTAGAAGGAGGTCTAACACTGGGGTGCTGCTTCATGTGTTCAATCAGTTAACTAGTAATTTAGTCATAAATAACTCATGCATGTCAGATCTGAGAGTTACCCAGTTAATATTGGAGTTCAAGGGTAGTGTACTATCAGATGTATATTCATCCAAATTGTACGGGTGGTGCATGCAATCAGAGGAAGGCCTATGATGGATTGCCCAATTCCAATTGAGGAATTTCCCTAATTAATAGGGGACAATTCCCAAGGAAACAACGCAAGGAAATAGGGACATGGGCAATTAGAAAATTGGCCAAGGCTTGTCTAGGAAGCAATGAGACAGATAGAGATAGTGCAAAGGTTGCTCGGGCTTGAGAAAAGAATTGTAATCTTCTCACATTTTCTGACTAATTTAATATACAGATAGCAAGGATTTTTAGTTGTGGCTTTCCCCAGGAAATCATTGTGTAGTGTGCTGATTTAATTCTTTCTCTTGTATGCTTTTTGATTTCTCGATTGATTATTTGTTTATGATAACGTGTAGAGTAGATTCAAGCCTTTTTGTTGTAGAAAATTACATAAGCAATTTGAATATACAAGGAATTCCAACAGTTGTCATTAGCCGCATCTAAATGTTGATCCTCGTGAGCACTTGATGCTAATGAATACTCCTCTAATTTTAAAGGAATATCTTGATGCTTCTCATTGACCCTTTTATTCTCAATTACCTTAGCTCTTTTTTCAGTGGTAGGTGTTTTTACTAGTTCCACTTCTAGCACTTTTGGTTGGGTTTTTTGATTCATACCTTTCATTAATAAGGGCATGAGTATCTAATGTTAGAAAAATAGAAAGGCAAAAATATTTTCTTTATATTGATAATTACTTGTGATATTATTATGTTCCTCTTTTATCTTTAGTTCGTCAAGGAATTACTAAAACAATAGCACAAAGACAACAGACACGAGATATAGACAGACAACCAAGGAAAAACCCCTGACTAGGGGAAAACCTAGTCAACAACTCTTTCTTAATAATTTCACGAGATGATCCAAGACTCTTGACCTAGACACAAGCTTCCTCCACACCAAGGCAACCCTTTCTTCCTTCTGTAGATGATAACCCTTTCAACAACAATTTCAACTTAGCAACAACAACTTTGACCCAGTAGTAGCTCAACAAATACTTCGACCCAACAAAAAGACTTTGATCTTGCAACAACACTTTGATCTTCCATAGTAGACCATAAAATACACACATGTGAGAGAGAAATTACCCAAAAACTTTGATCTTGTCCTTTCCAGGAATTCTCCTTCTTCTCTTGTAATTTCACACTTTTTCTACCTCCTTTTCTTGGATAACGAACTTGTGCGTTAGTTGGCTCCAAATGATTTCGAACTGGTCCAATATATAGGTTTCTGGTGAGGTTGAATTATGTTATTTGAGTCTGAATTGATCTCCTTAAGGCTGACTTGGTGTGGAGGTGAAAAATGACTTATTTGACTCAATAATAAATCTTTTTACATGATTAAAAATCCCAAGAATGGTCTCTTTAAATGGACAAGCACCCTAACAACTCAAGACAAAACCTAGAAGTCCTCAAAGGGGACTTTGACCTAAGGCATGAAACCCATGCTTTAATAAGTTGTACTAATAATAATAAAATCCATTTTTCTTTCTTTTGATAAATACATTTCATTATGACTCAAATACAATTTATGAAGACCAAACCTAGTTACATTCTTCAACACTCCCTCTTAACTAGGGAGGTATTCATACATACATACATATACAAGTACATGGAAGATCTCAAAACACATGAGCCATGAAGAACTTAGGCACTTATGGTGCCACATATTAGATTCTTGACTAGGGGAATCTATCCGGGTGGAGCTAAGATGGACTAAAGCTTTTGGTCTCTCTAGGTACCATTACACTTACTTGCTAACCATCAACCCAAGGAAGTCGGTGCATAATGCAAGGTCAGAGATCTATGACCAATGCCACCCTCCATACTACTTCAAGAAGTAGACATCAACACATATGCCGACCAAATGTCCTCCCTGGAATTTCACACACACAATGCCTCAACACATCAAATATCTCTAACATTAAGCATGCTTTTCAAAAAAATCGAGAGACTTACTTGAACAATCACAACCCTAATCAGTAATAACTTTTCAAATACTCATGAGTAAACACGAACCTTCGAGGTCTTCAAACATATTGATGTTGCTTCACATTTTTTTTTCAAAATAGGACTTAGAGGCTTCCCAAACAAATCTTGAGATGGGTTTTCCTCAATCATTCAATTTCCTTTCCTACATCACATGCAACAACCAAATCTTGCTTTTTCTTCTTTTAGCAACACCTCAATATTCATTCTCCAATTATTTCAAGGTTTCCATCATGACTATAATATGTCCTTCCTCTATAATTTTACTGTTGTTCCAGGCTCCCTCTTAACTTAGGGAGATCAACTTATTTTCTATGACATCAGAGAATCTTTCATAACTTCCATCCTTGATCATATTTCATATAACTTCCTTCATCATGCTTATAAATCAAATCAACTTTACTCACACACATCTTCATCATCTTGAAGGTTATGTACCTGCACAACTTAGACAACAAGTACAACCAAATACATACATATAGAAGCATGAAGTTAACCATATTAGAATCATATAATAATGGACGCATTGGACTTTAGACATCAAATACCTAAACTTAGTTAGGTTCATAATCAATAAGAGACACATACTTTTATACTTCAACTTCTTGCCAGGGTTTTTTCATAAACCTTATACTTCATCATCAAGACTTTGAGCAACTCTCCATTATATCTAGGGTCTCAATACTTCTTCCAAAGATATGGCATACTCCACTATAATATATTACAAACCTTAGAAGCAATTCAAATGAGTACACTTACAGTGCATCTAACAACTTTAGAATTCATATGTTAGACTTCTATTAGGATTTAATGCAAACCCTAGATTCCATACATGAGACATTAAGCCTTAGATGACAACAATCAAAATAAATCACAACACAATCTAAGGTTTAACAATATGACCAACTTCTCCTAGATTTTATCATCATAATGGAAACAATATATCCAAAAACTTCTACTAGGGCTTAGTTACAAACCCTAGAACTTTATGAACATCAACAATTTTGGTTAGCACATATATCTAGGATTTCAAAATCATGCATGAGCATATCAAAACATATGTTAGACAAACCCAAGACACAAATATCAATACATTTAAAGTTAGACATATAACAATCTTGATTAGGCTAGGGTTTTGATTGGACAGACAAACATACACCTAGTGTTTCATTCCTAGGAGCTTGGTTTTGATACATAGGGTTTTGTTCATAAACCCTAATTTACTAAAACCTCAAGATCTAGGAGCACTTTACCATTCAATCCTAAAGCACAAGGGTTTCCATAAAAATATCAAACATGAAATTTACCATCACAACCCCAAACATCAAAAGAATCATATTTTCTAGATTTCATTAGTAACCTTAAGTAGACTAGGGATTTCACATTAGCATTGATAGACCCTTAGGTTAGGGTTTTATAGAGAACCTATTAGGGTTCCACAAAAATGATGATTTCAATGAGGGTAGATTTATCTAATGATTAATCACCCTATCAAAAAAATAAAGAGAACAATGCTTATGATATAAGACATACCTTTGAGTTGTTTTCTCGACAAACCTTGTAGGACATCAATTCCAATAGAACTTCTATCATGCATTATGAGGTCTTCTCCATAACCCTTGAGCATTCAACAAGCCTTTCCTAAATAAGGAAAATATAAAAAGAAATGTCACTAGCATCTAGTGTAAACACATCTAAATAAGAGAAGGAGAACCAAATATAAAAGATAATACACGGAGTAAGATACTTATCTTTGGAAAATGGCGAGGGATCCCTCTTAATCCAATCTTGAAGGATACCTATAACTTTAACAAAACAATTCAACAATGTTTTTCCAAATCATATTAAACCTCTAAGTACTAAAAATCAAAATACAAAACAATTCAAAAACTTAGAGTAGACAAATGGAGTCCCTGAGAGTCCCTAGCAAATAAGTCTTTGACTTCAGATTCTTCCTTCTTATTCTTCTTTGGGGGTCCTTCCTCAACAACATTTTCATGTTCCCTTTCTCTCTTCTTATTTCTCGAATTCTCAGAACAATCACTTCTGTAGTGACCCATCTTGTGATAATTGTAGCATTCGATTTTGGATAGGTCTATCTTCCTTCTATGCCCTTTAGACTTCTTGAGTGATCCTTTGTTCTTGTGATGAGTGAAATAGGAATTTGAAACTTTCTCTGATTTTCTTTGTTGCTGACTAGAGAAATTCTGGCTTCTTCTTGACTGCATGCATTCCATAATTGTTCGAATGTAGGAGTTTCCTTCCAACTGTTGATACCTAATGAGAAGGTACTCAAAGATGTTGTTAATACTATAAGTGCAATGATTACAAGCTCCTTTTTCGGTACTATCTCATTTATTTCCTGGAGTTCGTCTCTGATTCTAGCTATTCTCACAAAGAAGGATACCACAATATTTTCCTTTGTCATCTTTATAGATCTTAGTTCATTCTTAAGACTTGCTATTTGACCAAGATTCTTGATTGTGAATAATTTGGATAATGTCTAGTACATCTCTTGAGAATAAGCTATGTTGGATATATATAAGGGATGAGGGTTTCCTTTACTCCATCCACCATCAATGTCATGGCCAATATTTATATTTACCTGAATTTTTCATTTTCAGCATTACTTGACTCATTTGTAGGTTTCTTTACCTTTCCTTTGACTAGATCCAAAACTTTATTCTTTTTGAGGATGAGGTCTATCCTCTTCTTCCATGACCTATAGTTAGATGCTCTTTCTAGTTTGTTTTCTCCCTTCATTGAGTAATATATTGTCCTTGAAGATGGTAAGCTTGACTTCTTATATGACCCTTATTCAAACTTCTTAAAACTCCTTATTCTCCTTTCATTAGATCTTTGAGCTACCTTTTTCCTTCTCCTTCACCTTAGCTCTAATACCATGTTAGAAAATAAGAAAGGCAGAAATATTTTCTTTATATTGACAATTACTTGTGATATTCTTATGTTTTTCTTATGATCCTCTTTTATCTTTAGTTCATCAAGCAATTACCAAAAAATAGCACAAAGATCACAAACATTAGATGTAAGTGGACAGCCGGGGCAAAACCCATATCTAGGGGAAAACCCAGTCGACAACTCTTCCTTAATAATTTCACGAGATGATCCAAGACTCTTGACCTGGACACAGACTTCCTCCACACCAATTCATCCCTTTCTTCCTTATGTAGATGATAACCCTTTCAACAACAACTTCTACTTAACAACAACAACTTTGACCTAGCAGCAACAACTTCGACCCAACAAAATTTCGACCTAGTAGTAGCCCAACAAATACTTCAACCCAGCAGAAAGACTTCGATCTAGCAGCATCACTTTGATCTTCCAGTAGTAGACCATAAAATCCATGCACGTGAGAGAGAGACGACCCAAAAACTTTATCTTGTCATTTCCAACAATTCTCTTTCTTCTCTTGTATTTTCACACTTTTTTCTACTTCCTTTTATTGGATATCGAACTTGTGTGTTCGTTGTCTCCAAATGAATTCGAATTGCTCCAATATATAGGCTTCTAGTGAGGTCGAATCACCCTGTTTGAGGCCAACTTGATGTGGAGGTGACAAATGACTTATTTGACTCAATAATAAATATTTTTACATGGTTCGAAAGCCCAAGAAGGGTCTCTTTAAATGGGCAACGACTCTAATGGCTCAAGACAAAACTTAGAAGTCCTCAATGGTGACTTTAACCTAAAACAAGATGACCCAAGCATGAAACACATGCTTTAATAAGTAATAATAAAAATCCCTTTTTCTTTCTTTTGATAAATATATTTCATTATGAATCAAATACAATTTATGAAGGTCGAACCTAGTTGCATTCTTCAACAATTAATTGATAAATGCTCATAACTATGGCAATGCCACACTTAAAGGAACATGTTCATAGTCCAAAGTGAGTTGGGAATAATTTATCCCATGCTTAATAACCATTTCCTCTTCCAATCCTTTTTTGTCTTTACGCCCACTATTATTCTTGCCATTCCATATCACCTTTTTTCACAAAAAGTTTATTTTGTTTTATGGTATGAGCTAAGTGCGTTCCCTAAGCTGCAAATACCTCCTCCAACCATGAAACAAGAGGAATACCCAGAATACAAATCCATACTAGAAGGATATCAAATTGTGTAAAATTTCCATTTAAGTCCACATGCCATTTCTTCAAAAATAAATTTAAAAAGCCCCATTTTCACCTACCATGCAAGAGTTGGTTTAACTTAGCTAATGTGAAAACCCAACAACCATCTTTTAGCCAAAATCATAATGTGGGGAGCGTATTTGACCATAGGTTCAAAATTTGTCTTGGTCCACTCCTTAATACAATCCCCATTTATCTTCCTGCATGGGAATTGTTTGAAATCTGCTCGTTCTTATATATCATCACATTATTGAGCTTGGTTTGGCCTCCAAACTCATACTTATTAGCTCCTATGGGTTTTCAATACATTTTCATTTCTTGGGTCTCCTTTGTCCTTTAAGAGAAGGATGCCCCTGGCTCTTTACTTCAACAATGGTGGAGCTGGTCACGAGGGTAAAATCCATGGATTTTTCAATAAAACCTTTGTTTATTTTAGCTACTAGCAAATTAATTTGATTGTAAAATAAAATATCAAACTTCTTGTAGGAGACTAAGGTCTAGTCATCGACATTGGTACCTTTGGTAGGTCAAGTAAATGCTCCAGTCTCTCCAGTCCGGTGATTTGACAATCCAAGATTTGCAAGTTCTTTCCCATCATGTGCCACAATCTTTGTAACTAAGGTAGTATTAATAACCTAAAGGAAAACATCACCACAACCTTTTCCCCTCACCTCTAGCTTGGAATCAACATTGGAAAGACATTGTGCCAAATTATTGATGAAGATAAATGTGTTCTCCTCTAATGGCTACTCCTTGCAAGGTACTTCCTCATTACAACCACATGAGTTCCTTGCATATAAAGAATTGGGCTTGTTTAGATAGATTGGGCCTCTACCAAGTCAATTGAGTAAGTAAAGCTTCCCTCTTTCATTTCCAGCTCTAGTGCAACATCCTTCACTCGTTAGAACGTCCAATTTTTTCTTAGCTCACTATCTACGAGAACCCTAGTCCACTATTGCAGAAACCCTCATGCGTCTAAACAATCTTCAATGAGATGTGATCTAGACCTTGATTTTTTTATTTTATTTTATTTTTTTATTTTATTTTTTTATTTTTTTTATTTTTTTTATTTTTTTTAACAGAAACAGTTATGGGATTTCATTAATTGAGTGGGAAAGAGCCACAAATTCGGTTACAAAAGAAGGGGTAGAATTATGCGTGACTTTTAGCCAGAGGAAAATAACACCTACTCCTATCAGGCTCCTCTTTTTACATTTAATATAGTGTACTTCTATTGCTATTTGCCCTAGCTGAAAAATACAAACAAACTATTGCAGAAGGAGGCAAAAGAACATGGTACTGTAGGGGATTGGATCCCAAAGGATTTCATTGTCTCTGAGTAAAGAACCAGCATCTAAATAAACTGCCTTGTTTGTCTCATTATTTGCTTCTTTGTTATTTGTTCTCAAAACATGGAAGTATTTCAGATTCAGGGACTTTGCCATGCCTTTGATCCTTGAAATTATCGTTGCAAGCTGCAGGTCCGCTGGATTGGAGTTGGTCGCCGCTGCTTGGATGATCACCTGGGAGTCTCCGAAGACATTTGCCTCCTTGTAACCTAACTCTTTGAGGAATTTGATTCCTTGGAAAAGGGCCATCGCTTCATCTTCTATGCTTGCGGAGTGACCTAATCCCCAAGTGAAACCGTGCACAGCTTTTCCATCTGGATTTATGATGATACCTCTGGCTCCAGCAATACATGGATTCCTTTTGGCAGCCCCATCGAAGAAAGGGATGGAAGGGTTTGATTAGACGTCTAGATTTGGAAATCAGCTTCATTTTTCCTGACTTGCCATTCTTTACAAGGAGGAGGAGTGTTGTTCGCTTTTGGAAATTGAAAATTGAGAGAATTTCCCAGCTCTATGTCCTGCTGACTTAAATTTGTGTCGTCTCCTTTGTCTTCCAGCCACTCTACTAGTTGACATTTTACTGAGTTGGCCACTAATCTGAGGTCCTGGTCCTTATTCTGAAAAATTCTTCGGTTCCTTTCCAGCCAGACTTGCCAGCTGATGAATTTAGGCAGAGCACTCCACGCTGACCTAATTGTTTTGTTTTTTGGAGATGAGCCTGGGTATCTGGCCATCCAACCCGCAAACAATTCTAAGACTGAGGAGGGGAAAGTGAATTTATACTTCTAGGAGACCAGTAGCTCCTGCCATATGGAGGCTGCAAACTTGCACTCTATCATGATGTGGAAGGCGGATTCTGAGTTTTCCTTACAAAGAGAGCATCTAGAAGGCCCATAGAAGCCCCTTTTCTGAAGCCTGTCTTCAGTCAGAAATTTATGGTGGCAGAGGAGCCAGCAGAAGTGATCCTACCTTAGGAATTGAAGGAATTTTCCATATGCCAACCCAGGGGGCAGGATTGGGAGGGACGTGGGGTCTCTCAAAACATTTTACATATCCCTGGGCAACAGAATAACCTGCTCGATTTGATCCCCAGCCTCTCACGTCCTGCATGCTTACTTGAATTGGAGCCAGCCGATGTAACTGTGTGGTTAACATTTCCAGGTCAGGACGTAAGTCGGGTGGAACTGAGAGCTACTTCCAACCTGACCACGCATCGCCCTTCCAAGTTGAGAGATCCCACAATGAGTTTACGCTGGTCCCTGACATCCAGCGTTGCAACTCAGGCATGCCTATCGATTCAGCCAACGGAGGTCTATTTAAGATGCTATCATTCTAGATGAGAATGCGTTCTCCATTGCCTGGAATCTAGAAGGAATGATTCCTTATCAACGAACTAGTTCTGCTGATGAACCTGCTGAAAGGGGAATTAAAATGGTTCTTGGGCTGATCCAGGCATCTAAGTCTCGGTCCTCTGAAGTACTTCCTCCACAACGTAATTTGCACCCAACCAGGATTTGGAGCTATGATTTTCTATAAAAAGCTGGCTCCCATGGCTAGGTTTTGGACACTGAGATCTTTGAAGTTCAGGCCTCCCTCCTGAGTTGGTCTGCTGATTGTTTCCCAATTAACTAGGGAGATTTTCTTCTCATTTTGCTTGCCTCCTTTCCAGAAAAACGTTCTAATTAATTCCTACAGATTTTTGATGATTCCTACAGGCACCAATAGAACCGATAATTTGAATAATGGAAGACTGTTGAGCACTGCTTTGATGAGCACTGATTTCCCAGCTATGTTGAGCCAGGAGGACCCCCAGGCCTACATTTTTGTTTTAAATTTGTCTAACTGGGGATGCCAGTCTTTACTCAAGACCCTTTTATGGAAGATGGGCAATCCCAGGTATTTAAATGAGGACCAAGAAGTTGAGACTGCAAAGCCGAGGCATCTAGCAATGGAGCTTGCAGTTGAAGCAGGAATATTCCAACAGTAGATATGGCATTTGGCATTGTTTAGAACACTGCCCGAGGCCTTACAATAAACTTCTAGAACTTCTTTGAATTTGTTTGCTGAATGAGGAGTTGCAGCCCCTAGCAGTAGAGTATCATCCGCGAAGAGGGCTTGGTTGATGCTTTTAACCCCTCTAGCTATGCACAGGCCAGCAATGACTTGTTCTTGCTGCTTTCTTTGTAGATAAAAACTAAGAGCAGAGGCCTGCAGAACGAATAGGAGTGGTGAAAGGGGGCACCCTTTCCTCCCCCTCTAGTGGCTTTGAAGAAGTCAGCTGCCCTTCCGTTCACCAAGGGGGCAATCCAAGGCTCCGAGATACAAGCTCTAATCCACTTGATGAAGTTTTGACCGAACCCAATTTTCTGCAACACCTCAAACAAAAAACTATGTGTTACACAAAAATATCGTCACCATGACTATTTGCAGTCAGTATGGGTCTATCATCACTTATACTGGCCTCCTAAGCAAGTCTCAAACCTTAGATCTTCATGTCAAGCTTTGCAAATGAGAGAAAGACATTGAAAATCAATAAAACTCTGGTTCCGCACTTTCTCTCACTTTTGCCTGCGGGCCCGCACTCTTTGTTCATATTACCTGCGTATCTGCACGCTCTGTCTGTAAAGGGGTGGGTGCGTACCCC
>APFE031135114.1:0-16177 GCA_000404065.3 Pinus taeda
CTAACTTTTAGAGGCAAGTTGTTGTGCTGGCCTATTATCTAGTGACTGATTTAGAATTAGTTGTAACAGCTCCTAGGAAGCTGAGCTCGACCCCTAGAGGTGGGGGAAGAGGTTTGAGCTTCTATATTATGCCTTCTCTTTCTCATTTTCATGGTTGGACTCTAGAGGGAGAAGTGCTATTGTATTGTTTATTTGTATTTTCTGCAATTTGAGGAAAAGGAAGGCCAGGGTTTTGCAGACTTCATTATGGATTCTTGTGGATTATTATGTTGATGGTGTGTTTCCTATTGTTATTGTAAGTGTTTTTATGTGTTCCAGTTCTTAATCTTTTGCTGCTATATAAACAAAAGAAGTGATAAAGTTTGAATTCATGCATGCCATGCTCAGCTTTCAATTTTGTTTAAAATTTATGTTTTCCACTGTCTAGAGAGGATTCGAATTCATTGTTTGCCCTCTTTAGAATCTCTCCTTTCCTCCTTGATCATCTTTTTCAGCTAAAGGCATCAGCATAAACTCCTACCTTTCCCCAAAGACCCACTTGCAAAAACTGAGCTCAATCCCTGCACCCTGAATTGCACTCCCTCCAATTGCCACCAAAAAACCCAAAAATTCTAAATCAATCCCTCTTATCAGCTTACTAGCCTAAAATCCTTGTTCCTAATTGGTCAACTCATCCTATTGACAAAATCCACCGAGTTTTGACCTGAGAGAGCCTTCTCATACCTCGTAGGGCTAGCTACGAGGTGAAATGATTTGATGTAGCTTTGAGGTTTGTCTATCTCAGCCTAGGTGAAATCTCGAACGCTAACATAGTGGCGACCATACTGGGGAGAACAAACTTATCATTTGCTCATTGACGTGTGTGTTTCATAAGTCTTAGACGGAGTCTGAAGATACGCCAGGTAGCCTTCGAACACGCTCTTGTTTTACATTAGCGTTAGTAGATAAACGCTGCTTCAGTCGATTTCCGTGAGCTTGTGAAATTAGCGCTTCATTGGCACTTTTACCCCAGTACATGTATCAAGTTCAGATCTGATTGTTGATGGTGAAAAACGATCAGGCACTTGACAGGCTGGAATCATTCACTGGCGACTCCTTTCACTGAAGAATCCAGCGATCAGTGTTTCATGGTGACTTCACTGCAGAGAGATCAGTAGCTTTGAGATTTTCAAGATGGACCAGATTGCAAGGAGATATGCTCCCTTGAGCCGTGATCACATCCCTGGTTTTCCAAATAAAATTCCAAAGGTAGATTGGTCAAGGAATTTGCCTATATTTAATGATGATGGTAAGAAGGATGCTGCTTTACATCTGGTTAGATTTCATATGCATATTCGCAAATTGAAGGTGTATTTTCCTGAAGATTGCTTAATGAATATATTCTTGGCCACTCTGGAAGGTACAGCTCAATCATGGTATGAAAGTTTGCCGACTGCTTGTATTTATTGTTTAAAGGATTTTCATGCCTTGTTCATTGAAAGATATAAGGACTCTTATCCATCATTAAATTTGGTTCATGACTGTTGCAAGCATGCATATAGTTTTATTGAAAGCCTTGAGAAGTTTTATGAAGATGATAATTTCATGGATGAAGAGATCATGGAAGCCCTGTATGAAAATCCATTTCAGCAGCATAAAGAAAACTTAGAGAATTCTCATCAAGATGATCAGGACATTTTGCAGCAGAATCCATATCAACAGGTTGAAGATAATATGGTTGTCATTGATGAAAGAGAAGAGCTTGTTTCAGATCTGCCCACAGAAGACAGCAGCATGCAACCCATCAAAGAGAGATCTACTGTTGAGATCATAGGCAAAGTTTTGGATTCAGATGTTCATGAACAGCAAGGTGAGATCTTTGTGCAAGTAAGTGATGAATCTCCTTTCAATAACTCAGTAATAAATGATAGTTTGAATGCCCTGTCATATGAAGATAATTACTGTTTAAGAAGAAGAAAACAAAAGGCATTGTCTCCTTTGTCTGAAGATGAAATAGATCAACTCTTGAAAGGTCATGTTTTAGTCGAAGCTACAGCAGATTTGCAGTGCACACATAGTCAGGAAAGCGTTGGGAAAACTTCTTCCTCTGTTGAAGAAGATGATTGTCTTGTAGATCAGCAAACAGGTAATGTTTTCCTTCACAAAGATGATAATCCAGCTGTCATATCTTTTGAAGATGACCTACCATATTGTCAGACTACCGAAGATCATGGCATACATGATTACCTTTCAGATTCTTCATATGTTTCATGTGCTGAAATGTTTTTCCAAGAAGAGATGTGCTCATCCATTTGTTTAGAGTTTTTTGAAGCCCAGGAACATACTCTTTCTGAAGCACATGATGAAGGCAGATCAGAGTTTGAAACAAAGGATACCTTGTTCCTTCAGCAGGAGGTGGCAATGTCAAGTCTTCATGTTTTCCAAGATCCAATGGCAGATTTGTTACAGTCAGCAGTGAAAGTGATTATTGTTGTGTTCAGTGATGAAGGAGATCATGGTCAGCTATATTTTTGGATGCCCAGTTACCAGTATCTATTGTTGATCATGAGATCTGATTGGGAGAATCAGTCAAGAAGCCATCTTCTTGATTGGTTGCATTGGCATTATGATATAGTTTGATGTATATTGTTTTGTAAAAACACAGGTGGTTGTCATCATGATTTCAAATCTTGATGGACTGCTGCCCTTCATAAGCTTTGTAAGTTTTGTTTTAAGTTGGTCATGAGTAATTTGAGTTTGGTCTATTGAGTGAGTTTTTCAAGTTATTTCAGTTTGCCATCGAGTCGGTTTGAGTCAATTTTCAGTCAATTTTTCATTCAATAAATGTGTCAAAGGTGTAAATAATGACTCCATCGCCCAATGGTTGAAGGCACTGGTCTGCTCTACCAGAGGTCTGAGGTTCTTGGCACCTCCAAGGAGCTACCATCCCCATTGGAGCCAATGTTAGTGTCAGTCTTTCCAGCCTTCCTCCAGTGATCAAATATGCTCTTACTAAAGTGATTTTTGAAAGTGTCAAGGTCAAATTTTGTCATTTCAGTGAGTCTTCAACAAATTGGTCACTAGGCGGATTAGCGTCTAAGGGTTTGCTTTAACTCCTTCTAAAGGGTATTTCCCAAAATGGAAGTCCCATGTCATCAGTTCAGCTGATCCTATCATCATGTCAAGGGTTGTCATTAATCATGTCAGTGTCTAATGGGTCATTTGATACCTTGATCATGCTTCAGTTGTGCCTTGGCAAGTTCATTTCCCTCTCCTAGGGTTTTGAAGCCAATTTCTCTTGGATGGTCAAATCAATGGCAAAACTTGTTTCCTGATGTTCATACACCTTTCCCTATCCTTAAAGTACCATATCATACACTTCCCAACACTCAGATTCCCCAAAATCCTCATTTTTGCACAAACCCTAGTTTCTAGCTACAACCTGGCAATTTCTAGGTTGGCCTGTGTTTTGCCCTTTTGGATCCCTTCCCCTCACTCAATCTCTGAGATTCCACTTTCCCCTGCTTCCTAACATCCCTCCCCACTCCAAAAAATTTCCCCAAGAATTTAGAAGCCCCCTATCCCCTTCATCTCGCTTCATTTCGACAGAATTCCTTGTTCCACACATCGGGACAAGTTTCACTCAAATGATGTTTCAGAGCAGTCAAAGATGAATTTTGGGAAAATGAGAGAGGTTTTTGTCCAGAACATGCCAACGAAGAAACACCTCTTTCAATTTTTACACAGGTGTCATGGTTTGAGAGAAATGTCAAGAATACCGTTGCCTTAGGAGAATCAAAGACACCTCTGAAGTGACCTTGGGAAAATCAAGTTTTCTCCTATCTTGGTTGGCCAAATGATTTGATTGATGAGTAAAATGATAACTAGACATATCTAGCTTTACAATGAGCTATCATGAGCTAAATTTGGGGTTGAGGAAGACATTCAAAAGTTGAATGCAACAACACTCTTCTTTTAGGCAGCCTCATTTGGCACTTTTTGACCAGTCTTGGGAGATTTGAATTTTTACAGGTCAAATCAACTCCAAATTAAAAAATTCCACTTGGGTTGGAAATTAGACTCAAAGGCCTTTCCAACGAGCTATCCTTCACCCGATTCTGACACTGGAAAGGCCTCCAAAAGCCTCCTGAAAAAGGGGTGCGACTAGTCGAGTTTGAGGTGCGACCAGTTGGGCAGGTGCGACTAGTCAGAGCTGCTCCCACAGTGTAATTTTTGAACTAGTGCGACCAGTCAGAGAGGTGCAACTAGTCAAGTTGGAGGTGCGACCAGTCAAGCTGGGTTCGCCAGAAACTTGCCAGATCACTCCAATCGCCCTCCCAAACTGATAAATCGACCAGCATACTTCTCAGCATTTTGCAGGCAGAGGCAGCAATTCTATTTACCTTTCAGCTTGCTCATCTTGTTCCAAAACCATGTCAGACACCGAGAGTTATGAGCCTAGTGATGACCATTCATCAGCTACAGAGGTGGTGGTACAACAGAGGTTTCCTAAGAAGGGTGGTCACCATAGGAGACAGGAACCTACTTCATTGGCAGCATTGCAGGCTTGTCCTTTGGCAATGAACGGTTTTCGGTACATGTCATGTTTTCAGTTCTGTGAGAGGCTTTCTCACATTCAGCATCATAGTGAGTTGGCATGTTTATTTGTTTTGCACCTTCATGATGGGCAGGTCACTCTTGCAGGGGTGAATTTTGTGTTATCTCCAGAGATGATTTCAGAGGCTACCGGGATACCGAATGTAGGGGAAGTGTGGCCCAAGCACAAACTGCTGGACTTTATCTTTTTTGAGCCATATGTCAGGCCCTCATTTGTGAGCCACTTCTCAGGGATCTTTCCTTCCAGATTCCTTCGGGTGGAGTATGCTTCGATCATGAAGCTTATCATGCAGTACTTTACATGTGACGAAAGATTTTCACTGGTCTCCACTTGTCATATTCGCATGTTGATGCACTTTACCAGGGTGAGGATGATGAACATCCCGGTTTTCTTCTGCCAAGACATTCAGAGGATGTCATCCGTATTTCAGAGGGCTGACCCCAGCTCAGAGCATAGGAGTCTGTGCCATTCATGGTCTCATTCAGCTCATTGTTTCCCATCAGTTGACGGCCAGCAGGGCATCATGGGCAGACTTCATTTCTCATGAGGTCTTACAGCGACCATCACCGCCATTAGCCAAGATCCTAGAGAGGTCAGCCAGAGCCACAGATCATTCATGAGGAGGGAGGTCCATCATGCCAGGCAGAGATTATGGTGCCGACACATGTTGTTTCCCCACTACAGTGTACATATCGGAGAGGTCATAGAACCTTGTTTGCAGCAGCTCGACGAGTATTTTCTCCACAGCAGGTGGAAGGGGTCTCGTCGTCATCATCAGATCAATGAGTGTTATCTCCACATCAGGTGGAAGGGGCCTCGTTGCCGACAACAACACAGGTAGCAGAGAGGGGCAAGCTGCCCATGATTGAGGAGAGAGTGTTTGGTGCCCCGATTATTGATCTCGACGCTCATTCTCCTAGCACAGAGCTCAAGGATATTATCCAAGAGAAAAGTGCCGAGATCCATTCGCTGCAGACACAATTATTGATGGAAAAATGGGTAATCAAATATTTGGAGCAGCGAAACAAACAGCTAGAGGATGAGAAGGAATTGGACGAGTTATGAAGAATTCAAAGTGACCGAGTCATCAACCGTAGGAGGCCCGGTGACTTGCTGCCCAAAGAGAGAGATTCCATGCTTATCCGAGTCAACACACACTTAGAGGGGCTGTTGGCTAAGGCCAGTCGGAACAACAAGTTGCTAAGAAACATGAAAAATCATTATTGGGCAAGAATGCATGTTTGCAAGGCGAAGATGAAAATTCTTCAAAGGAGGTTGACCAAGGCTCCCAAAGGAAAGAAGAAGATGAACTCGCTCAGTATCTTGGCTGAGGCCTCTCTCACTCACCATGGTACTCATTATCTTCCTCCAAGCAGCAAACCCAAGAGATTTGAGAATTTTGAGGCATTTTTGGCATTTTTTGGGAATTTTACAGGTTTTGGCCACTCGAGTGGTCTCACCCCGTACGAGACCAGTCGTCGATACAGCTCAGAACGGGGAAAACTCTACATGGTTGGATTTGTCATGCAAAAGTACACTTGCCTATGGAAGGGTTTCCAATTTTGTGAAGATTTGGTCACCCAAAAGCTCAAAATACAGCCAAATTTTGACTTTCTGCCCCTTTTTTGAGTTGCAGAAAGCAGTCTTGGGAGATTTGATTTTTGAGGGGTCAAATCAACTTCAAATTCAGAAATTCTAGTTGGGTTGGAAAGTAGACTTCCAGACCTTTCCAACGAGCTATCCTGTGCCTGAT
Organism: Pinus taeda; assembly: GCA_000404065.3. NCBI lineage: Eukaryota > Viridiplantae > Streptophyta > Pinopsida > Pinales > Pinaceae > Pinus > Pinus taeda. The sequence goes on from APFE031135114.1 coordinate 6,351, forward strand.
TTGGACTCTGGGAAGGCCCTCAAACAGAGCTGCCAAAAGGTGCGACCAGTCAAGCCAGAGGTGTGACCAGTCAAGCAAAATTTGCCAGTTTTTGACCAGTTCGGCCAGCTAAGCACAGTTTTCACTTGGGTTGATCATTTGGGCATGTAATTGATGGATTCTTGAGTAAATTTCATGGCATTAGATACTTTTACTCTTCTTTATCTCTTCTAGAAGCTCCTTTGATGTAAATAGTGAATATTTAATGCATGGATAGGCTTCCTAACTTTTAGAGGCAAGTTGTTGTGCTGGCCTATTATCTAGTGACTGATTTAGAATTAGTTGTAACAGCTCCTAGGAAGCTGAGCTCGACCCCTAGAGGTGGGGGAAGAGGTTTGACCTTCTATATTATGCCTTCTCTTTCTCATTTTCATGGTTGGACTCTAGAGGGAGAAGCTCTATTGTATTGTTTACTTGTATTTTCTGCAATTTGAGGAAAAGGAAGGCCAGGGTTTTGCAGACTTCATTGTGGATTCTTGTGGATTATTATGTTGATGGTGTGTTTCCTACTGTTATTATAAGTGTGTTTATGTGTTCCATTTCTTAATCTTTTGCTGCTATTTAAACAAAAGAAGTGATAAAGTTTGAATTCATGCATGCCATGCTCAACTTTCAATTTGTTTAAAATTTATGTTTTCCACTGTCTAGAGAGGATTCGAATTCATTGTTCGCCCTCTTTAGCCTCTCTCCTTTCCTCCTTGATCATCTTTTTCAGCTAAAGGCATCAGCATAAACTCCTACCTTGCCCCAAAGACCCACCTGCAAAAACTGAGCTCAATCCCCGCACCCTGAATTGCACTCCCTCCAATTGCCACCAAAAAACCCAAAAATTCTAAATCAACCCTCTTATCAGTTTACTAGCCTAAAATCCTTGTTCCTAATTGGTCAACTCATCCTATTGACAAAATCCACCGAGTTTTGACCCGAGAGAGCCTTCTCATACCTCGTAGGGCTAGCTACGAGGTGAAATGGTTTGATGTAGCTTTGAGGTTTGTCTATCTCAGCCTAGGTGAAATCTCGAACGCTAACATCACCATTTTTGTTTTCCTCCATAGTACAGGCAGGGTGGATTTCCAGGGCACGGGGTGGCCAGATCATGAGAGCAGTGTTAAACTTATGTTTTCAAAATTCAAGAATATTGTCATATCCCTATTTTTATTTTCCTCCATAGTACAACCAGGGTGGATTTCCAAGGCACGGGGTGGCCAGATCATGCAAGCAATTTTATGTCATTAGGGATTCTGAGGGAGTTTTTATGGGATCCGATGGAAATCGCTTGACTTATTTCATCACCTACACAATTTGCCTTTCTTTCTGTTAATTCCGACAACTTTCAAAAAACTGCATTATTTTGGGCCCTAGAAAATTATTTTGGGTCCTAACTTAATTGATTATGCTTGATTGGGCATGTAAGGCTGAAACAATAGGAAGTCACGAATCATATCTAGCGCTAGAAAATTTGTGCAGAAGATGGATCAGAAAACAAGAAGTTGACACATTGTTGCACTGACCAAGTAAACGAGAATTCTTTGATGGGTATCCCTATAGCAAAAGGTTGTGAACGGAGCGTTGGAGTAATGGTGCTATGGTGCGATCAGTTTGGAGCCTCAAACCGTGCATAGGGAACCTGAGCGTGTTGATTCTGAAGGGTGGCAAGGTTTAATGAAGTCATATCCTATGGACTGTTAAGCATGGATAAAAACACCTATAACTGACCAAGAACAAAGCGATTGTTGGAGTGACTTGTGTGAAATGACGTGTGGCCATAACTGTAGCTACGATGGCAGAGGGCTAAAAATTAGTGACGAAGGTACCATATGATCGAGTGGATGTTATTGTTTCCTGAATCAAAATTATGTTATGCAGGGTATGAATTTTTATGGTTGAATAGATTGGCCTGTTGTCATTGTTTCTAGATGAGAATTACAAATCCATGAGTTAATGTGCTGAGATATGTTTCTGGGTTATGAAATTGTGGGGAAAATTCATTCATTTCAACTTTATAATCACTTGTCAATGTTATATTATTTCCAGAACCATATGTTGTTTATTAAACGTATTTCTGGGCAATTATCCTATTGTTAGTGAATTCACATATTGCAGAAAAAGGAGAAAGGCTCTATTACACAGTACCTTATATTGCAAGACGCCTTGGTGTCAAAGTAAGTGGTAAAATTAGTCTTTCCTACGGGTCAGAGTATAAGATTCTATATGTTGTTGTATATTGATGCTTAAACCTTGTATAATTTTATATGATGATCTTGTAAACAAAGATTTATTTCTGCTAGGCATTATTTTAGGTTTTGGTCAGAAAGAGTTGAGTCATAAGCCTGATGCCATTGAGTCAAAGTGCTAAGTTATTGGTGGTCTAAATATTGCCAAAGCTTATAAAGTAGAAAATCTATCATCATAATATGGGGAGAGTCTGTCAGCCAATATCATGTATAAAACCACTTGATGCACATGTCATTCTTCAACTAAAACACCGATGAAAAATTCACAAAAGCCCTTCATACGCTAATAACAACAACCAACTGATCCTTTTCCAAATGGATACTTACTTTGGTACAACAAGAGAAACCACAAAAAGAACATGAGTTGGGACATAACAAATTTAAATTTGGGACAAATTTGAATCACATGGAAATTATTTTTCAAATTATATGATCTAGATGCACTCCTTTTTGAAGTGAACCAGTTAGAAGGGAATAAACTAATTTAGGCTCTAAAACCAGCTATGCTTGCTCTCATACAACACAAGTTATTCAGGAAACTTTGTGAAGGGGGCAAACTACCAGTTGAATCCTCTCTCAGTAACATTATGAGGTTGACTACACCTCTACCTCCTTACAACGATGATCTTATGAGGAGAGTTTTCAGATTGATAGTAGAGACCTTTCAAGACTTGGATAATAATGTGGGTCTCAACTTTGGGAAAAGCTCCAAATTTTGAAAGATATGGCCAAACTATGAACCTATGACATCATGTTTGATCTAGAGTGTGATGACCTCATTCTTCAAATGTTCCAATCCTTTTTCAACATTAAGAAACATCATCTAGATACGGTCAAAGAACACATACAATCCATCTTATCTTTAGCTATGGGAGATCGTGATGCCATTTGCAAGAAGTTACAGTCTAAGTTGTTGGCATTTGGAGAGAGGAACGTATGGTATCACTCACTGTTTATGAACTAGCTGAAAGGCTGGGTAAGTAGAATATTATATTGTTTTGGAGACAGTTGACCAGGAAGGAAATGCTCAGGATTGATGGACCATGTAGCAAGAATGAGTTAAGGAGGAAGGGTCTTTTCTTCACCTGAAATGAACCTTGGGGAATTGACCACTCATGCATGATCAACACAAAGGAGATGGTTGAGGTAGATCAGGAGGAGGTTCCCTCTCACTTTCTGGCTGAGGATTCCTCCTTTTTAGTTGAGTGCATAGGTTATTATGGTGAGGCCTCTAAGGAGCATGACCAATCATGTGGAGTTGATAACAATAGCCCAGTTATGCATCCATATGTGCTAAAGGAGTATGATGAGCAACCGATTTTTCCCATGAGGGAAGATCAGGGAGAAGATGAGCAATTGATGTTTCAACATAAAGAGAAGATAGAGGACCATGAGTTAGATGATACACACAATGTGTTGGATGGACCATTTTTGGAGGGTTAGCTAGTGGCTCACGTTGAACCCATGATGGAGGATGAACAAACACCCTTGGGGCCAACCATTGGTGAGGAGAAAGAATATGTGCAGACATTTATCAGGGAGGTAATATTTGTAGATATTGGTCATCAAGAGGCATTGGGACTTGACAGGACAGTCTTGCAAGTGACAAGTGGACCAGTGGAGCATGGAATTTCTATTCATATGAGGGAGGCTATTTTGAAGATAGTGGTGCATCCATATTTGGGTCTACCCATTGACAAGGTGTAGGTAGATGCAGTGGAAGCTAGCAAAGATGCAGTATTTCGAGGTAGAAACCCTCTCCAGGAGTACATAGATAGGGCGTGCAACATAGTTTGGCCACTTGTACCCATTACAGGGAGAGAGGCAAAGTTTTCTTGATAGATATTATTGATTGACCAGATAGAGTTGCGTGAGTTGGGCATGGTGTAGCATAGGAGACTTATCCTAGATACAATTTCCTATGCATCCTATCCCTCCCATAGGATGGATTAGCGAGAGATCATAAGTTGGTATCCTATTAATGGAGTATCGTTTTTAGTCCAGAAAATTATAGCATAGGAGCCATTAGAAGTGAGGGATACTACATGCTCCAATTAGAAACATGATGTAGGTTGGCCATTCATTAGTATTTTAGCATAAAATCAATAGAGTGGGGTTGAACTCAACCTATGACAAAGGTTGGATTAGAGAGAGGTGATGAGTTGGTATTTGCTTGATGGAGCAGCAGCTATAGCCAGAGATAAAGCACAATCCGAGCCATGGGACTTGGGTGATGATTGGCTATGGTGGAATTGGGATCCAGGTGGGTATTTTGGTAGCAGGTTGAAGCAGAGATGGGAATGGGATCCAGGTATTGAGGGATATAGTCATGTTTGGATTGCTTGAAGGCATGACGTGCGGTTAGTGGTTCATATGGGATCTTGGTATCAGTTTGCAAATGCCTCTACAATGGACAGATGCAAATTTTTTGAGGGCAAGCAATCTTGGGGCGAGAGGATTTGTATATCCCCATTTTTATTTTCCTCCATCATACAACTAGGGTGGATTTATAGGGCACGGGGTGGCCAGATCATGAGAGTAGGTTTACGTCATCAGGGGTTCCGAGGGAGTTTTGAATTGTTTTTATGGGATTTGATGGCATTCAATTGATAAATTCCATCACTTGCACAATTTTCCTTTCATTCTATTGCATTCCAACAACTTTTAAAAAATTGCATTATTTTGGGGCCTAGCTTAATTGATTATGCTTGAGGTGGAATTCTGAGAGGATTAATTGATGGAACACCTTAGAGTAATAGCTTGTTGGAAACATGATGATAAGATCTACAATATGGGATGCTGAGAAGTGGATCTAGTGGTTGGAGAGAGTATGGTGGCCAATTTACCACTTTCCCACATTAAAAAGAATATTTTAATTAAAATAAAAGAGGGAAAAGTGCTCCATGATTAAAATAATAATAAAATAGGAGGTTCTGGAGGGCTCCATTAGATTTATAAAAAGAGGAGCAGGAGGCCATTAGGGGACATCTTGGGTTTGATATTTCTTCTTGTATGAAAGGTTGAGAACTCGGTTCTCTGCTTCAGCAGTAACCCCAGGAAAAAAACCCTCGGGTGATTCAGTGAGGTTGGGCAAGTACCCACCTTCCCTTGGTGAATTCTACCAGAATTCACAAGGGAGCTTAGTAGTGCAGTTTAGTTCAGTTTGGACAACCAACATAACATTGGAGCAGATTCTTGAGGCTAGTTTCCCATCTCAACTATTTTGTTGTATCAACATGAAAACCCCAGTTTCTATTATAATAAAAATTTAGATTTTTCCTATTTTTTTGTTGTTATTTTTCCATCTGCTATTGATTATATTTTTACATGGCAATGTTCTATTAAATTAAATGGATTTTTTTTATGGAGTAATTTTGGTTCAGTAGATTTCTACAAAATATCAGGTTTGGGATATTACAAATATACCATCCTATACTTTACAAAGAACTTAACAAAGTGGATCACTATTGAATCACCATCATAAAGCTCTAACATTAAAGGTCAAATTTAGAAATCATCTATTTTTTTTCTTGCAAATAAGTTGAGGTCATAAGGCTACTAGATACCTTTTGCAAGTTTCAAGAATACAAAAGGTCTCAATCTTGAAGAAAATTACCTAAATGCATATACCCAAGAACTATTTTAGTTTATGTGAAGAAATGGCCATAGGTGCACATAATTAATATCCTAGTAATTGTAATATTATCTTTAGAAAAAGAAATATGGTTTAAAAAAAAATTGAGTATCAAGGTCACTACTACTCAAGATAGAGGAATGAAGATATGATCCTCCACCACATAAGATATCAAACACTTAAATTTGACAAATTTGTAACTGAAGAATGAAGATAAAAAGTCTAATAAGAGTGCAGGATGAGGTTAAAGGAAATATGCTACTATAAGACTACTGTAAAGCACACCTAAAAATTATAGGTTTATTATTATTAGTACTCATGAATGCCTTCAATTAGGCTCTAAATTTTTTATAGGGAGTAAAGGAAATATTTATCCATATCCCCTCAAAATGTGATTAAGAGATATTGGGTTTAAGTCGATTTTAAAAATCAAATACATACCATAATAAATCAATCTAGGAAACTTGGGGAGCTAAATTCATAATGATATAATCTTTTTACCAACACTCACCCATGCCTTCTAATCGAAGTATAAATTTTTTTATAAGGTGTAGATAACATATTCCTATGTATCCTTCAACGTTTAATTAGATAATACTTATTTTAAGTAGGTCAAATATAATTTAATTACAAGACACTACAAGAGTAACCCATAATACTCAACAAAATTGACTAGTCCAAATTTTCAATTAGTTCCCACACATTCCTTGGAGTTAGAGTATGTTCTATGGCATAAAGGACAAACTCTATCTCTCCTAATAATTTCATCTAATAATATTGAGTTTTAATGCCTTTATTAATTTAATTATAAATGGTTGTAGAGAGTAGCATTTATAATAGTTGTATTAAGCATGATGAAAGATCAATATTTTGGGGGAAATTGTTTTTTGCACAAGGACATGAAAAAGGTCCAATTGGTAGGTAATGATGGGGATCCGATTTTTCTATTTCATGGCCCACATTATATCTAAATTGTGTACATATTTCCTCTTAAAACAGGACTTTCCTAACTAATATTAGTCCTTTTTATGAATAAATGTAGATATTATGGCTTATGCTTGTCTAATTAATTATTATTTACTTCAATCAAGTTAAAATATTACATATCTTTGATCTTAGAGTGATTTTGACGATTTTTTTTATGTGTTTAATATATAGACAAATGTGATCCCCAAAGTCTAAGTACACGAATTTGATATACCTATGTAATAATACCCCTCATTCATGGCTTTAGACAAAATTGAAGATGTCTTAGATCTTTAAGGGATGTCTCTTCATCACCTTCAAGGCTTCCAAGAACTTAAAAGAAATAATAAAAACCTCAAGATATTTGATCTTTTTTTGATCTAGAGGATTCAAATTTAATGAAAAGTTCATTGGTCCATTAGATCCGTATTCATTGGACCTCTTACTATAGATCAAAGAGAAGTTCATGGATAATGTCCCTTAGTATAAAACAAATCCTATTTGAAGTACCCTCTACATATGGATTATATTGGTAATATACTGTATCAATTTCTTTCAATATTTGTAAGTTTCCTTTACATTCCCATCCTTTTACTTTCTATTTATTTCCTATAGTTTGGTAACTTCATTTTCAACATTTATTTGCTCTCATGTATTTATTTTACTACTTTCATTTTATGATGTTAAGTACTTTAAAGTACACTTAACATAAGCATTATGATTTCTAATGGTTGTAAGGATGGAATGAATGGTATAGTAGAAAAGTTAGGATCCTAGTTTCGTTTATGCATTCACCTAAATCATTCACCCAAGAATAATGATTTGATACCTCTCTCTACCTTTCACATTTTCAAGGGAGTTAAGAGTGAAGAACATGAACTCAATAAGATGAATGGTAAAGGAGATGTATTTTCAAAGCTAAGCATTTGCTTTGTTAATGCAGATTAGATGTAGTTACATATCATTCATAGGATATCTAAGCAAGTTAATATCTTGCGGTTACACAAACATCACATAACACCTCATTATGAAAGTGGTTTGCATTATCCCCGGGCTGATGATTAAAGTGGAGTTGGTGGATCTTGTAGATATATTGCTGCAACTATTTGGTAAAATGGTGGGGTTGAGAGGAGTTTGCAAAGGAGTAGGTACAAGGACTGATTAGCATACATACATACAATAAGGGAGAAATATATGCGTAATGTTTGTGATGCATATCTTTCACCTATCATTTTTAGAAAGTCATTTGAGGTTAACATTTTACTAGCCAACATTGATTTTCTTAAGTGTTGAAATTCCATGTTTAATGAGACAACTTAGAGACAAATACTTTGCAAGCATTAAAATAAAGGTACAAGTTTTGAAGAAACTCAAAAATTCATTTTTTTATATCAATTGATGGGATTCAAAAATATTAAAAGGAAGGGTTACAACCTAGAATCTAAGTGTAGTGAAAGAATTTCATCAAGACCATACCAAGTTAAAGAGTGTAGAGCACATGTGGCATTAGAAATCCATTTATTGAGGAATTCCCATTTTACTATAGAATGTGTGAGAAACAATACGCTTCAAATTATACATAATTTTATTGTGAAACAATTAGGTTCCATAAATATTATCACCTAGAATGACACATGAATTGGTATTGACGTCACCTCCACTTTAAATAATGAGTTTGAGTTATTGTTATCAAAATGAAATGGGAAGGAATCACCACACCATGTTGGCCTTAATAAAAATGTTACGATACTTCCTAATCTTCAATGAACAATTATCAATATTTTAAAGAAAATTAATATCCTCACCTAGTTTTTCAAAGTTTTTTTTAGCCTTTACAAAATTTAGATCTCCATTATGAATCTCATGCAATCAAAACTAATGATATAAATGCAAAAATGATTGGAAATTGACTAAAATCCAAGCTGCGAGGATAGGTTTTGACATACAAATATATTTGAAAGTTGATGGTTGCTTTCAATTGAAATCCATTGTCATTACCAAATTACAATTAAATATTGTCCCTAATAAGATTGATTCGCAATGTGGACCAAATAAATGATTTCATCAAGAAATTATAATCAACTTCAAAATATTTGGAATAACATTTGGTTCTAACATAATTACAACCTTGTTTTGGATCAACTAAATATTTAAATGGAAGATAAGAAATCAATGAAGTTTTATAATCTAACTCAAGATACAAGTACATAATATAAAAATGATTTGAATAAAGAATATAGTTAATAAGTCCCATGTACATTATCCAAGGGTCATATTAAAATTTGTTGATGAGAATTTTATTTTCCTTTCTAATTAGTTAGAGAGGTAATTAAAGGATCTACAGAGATTCAATTATCAATCTAAGGGTTGTACAAAATATGTGAGCTAGCATGTACTCTATGTGCAAGCTACACTTTCTACTTTGATTGATTTGTCTAACATTTAGCTATAATTTTAGCAATCACATTTACAAACAATGAATATAAATTTCACATTGTGTTAGAAAGTAAAGTGCTAGAAAATAAATTGTAAGAAAGTAAGTCACACCACACATTGGCAAGAAAATAAATCACACCAAACATTGAAAAAAGTAAATTGTAGGAAAGTAAATTACATGAAGAAAATTAAATTGTAGGAAAGTAAATTACATGAAGAAAATTAAATTGTAGGAAAGTAAATCACACAAGAGGAAAACAATTGCAAGGAAAGTAAATCACATGATAAGAAACTAAATTGCATGAAATTAAATTAATAAAAAATTAAATTCTAGGAAAGCAGAGTGCAAAAATTAACAGTTTCCAATTGTGATCATTATCCCCAACGCACATGAATACATGCAATTTATAATATAAACACAGTACTTCAAAATAACTTATTGAGATGAATGCAATCCTACGAAAATGAATATAATCTATATATTCTAATGAAATAAATATGATAAATTCAAAGTACAA